>BMAO01007228.1:0-25067 GCA_019973975.1 Trichonephila clavata
TAAATCTAACAGAAAAAAGCAAAAGTTTTACTATAAATATCCCGTAATCCGTTGAGAGCCGTTTTCCAATAACCCTCTTAGCGGATTTCAATTCAACAAAAGAAAAATGCAAACCAAATTTCATTATTATAGTCCTTGTAGCTCGAAAAAAGTAATTTTTTTTTGTCAATACGTCCAGTAACCCCCCGCCACACCCCAGAATTTGATTTGCTTAAATTTATTCTTAGTGGATCCCTATTCAACAAAAGAAACATGCTTAACAAATTTCAAGTATATGGGTCTAACAATTAAAAACAGGAATATTTTTCTTTAACTCATTCTTGACCCCCTCGCAAACATCCTTAGGGCTCAATTTTCGTTTTACTCTTTGTTAGAGGAATTATATTCCATGAAAGGAACATGCTTACCAATTTTCAAGCAGGATGATCAAATAATTAAAAATGGAAATATTTATCGATTACGCTTCTTAATCTCCCAAAATTAAACTTGGTAGTTGATATTCGCAAACCCATTTTGTAGCGGTTCTCTACGAAAGGAATCTGCTTATCAAATTTCAAGACTGTACGTCTAATAGTTTAAAAATGGGGATAATTATCTATAACGCCACTTGAGCCCCGCAACGCCACTTCGGTGTCTGTTTTCACAAAACCCATTTTGTAGGGGAATTGCACTCTATGAAAGGAATCTGCTTAGCAAATTTGTGCGTCCAATAAATTAAAAATGCAAAAAAAATTATCAATGACGCCCCTTGAACCCGCGCAACGCGCCTAGGGGTCGATTTTCAAAAAACACATTTTCTAGTGTATCTCTATCCTATGAGAGGAATCTGCTCACAAATTTCAAGACTGTGCGTCTAATAGTTTAAAAATAGAAATAATTACTTATATCTGCCCTTAACCTCCGCAACACCCCTTGGGGTCAATTTTCCCAAACCCGTTTTGTAACGGATATGTACTCCATGAAAGAAACATTCCTACCAATTTTCAAACAGGTAGGTCAATTAGTTTAAAAACGAAAAAATTTATCTTTTACGCCACTTAATCCCCGCAACGCCACTTAGAGGTCTGTTTTCCCAAAACCTTCTTATAGCTGATCTCTACTCTATGAAAGAAATCTTTTTTTCAAATATAAAGACTGTGCGTCTAATAGTTTAAAAATGGAAATAATTATCTATAACGCCCTTAAGTCCCGGAACGCACTGGGGGGCAATTTTCACGAAACCATCATGTAGCGTATCTCTACCCTATGAGAGGAATCTGCTTACTAAGTTTCAAGACTGTACGTCTAATAGTTAAAAAATCGGAATTTGTAACGCCCTTAAACCCCCACCCCGCAACACCCTTGGGGTCAATTTTCCCAAAACCCATTTTGTAGCGGATATTTACTCCAGGAAAGAAACTTACCTACCAATTTTCAAGCAGGTAGGTGAAAGTAGTTTAAAAACGAATATATTTATCTATTACGCCCCTTAATCCCCGCAACGCCACTTAGAAGTCTGTTTTCACAAAACCCGTTTTGTAACTGATCATTATTCTACGAAAGGAATCTATATATCAAATTTAAAGACAGTGCGTCAAATAGTTTAAAAATGAAAATATTTATCTCTAACGCCCCTAAGCCCCTGCAACGCCACTTGGTTGACGATTTTCACCAAACTCATTTTGTAGCGGATCTCTACTGTATGAAAGGAATCTGCTAACCCAATTTCAAAATATTACATTGAGTAATTTAAACATAAACAATTATTTATAACGCCCTTAAGTCCCGCAACGCCACTTGGGGCACTTTTCACGAAACCCATTTTGTAGCGTATTCTACCTATGAGAGGAATCTGCTTACTAAGTTTTAAGACTGTACGTCTAATAGTTAAAAATCGGAATTTATAACGCCCTTAAACCCCCCACCCCCGCAACACCCCTTGGGGTCAATTTTTAAAACCCATTTTGTAGCGGATATTTACTCCATGAAAGAAACTTACCTACCAATTTTCAAGCAGGTAGGTGAAGTAGTTTAAAAACAGAGATTTTTATCTATTACGCCCCTTAATCCCCCGCAACACCACTTAGAAGTCTGTTTTCACAAAACCCGTTTTGTAACTGATCATTATTCTACGAAAGGAATCTATTTATCAAATTTAAAGACAGTGCGTCAAATAGTTTTAAAATGAAAATAATTATCTATAACGCCCCCTAAGCCCCTGCAACGCCACTTGGGGGATGATTTTCACCAAACTCATTTTGTAGCGGATCTCTACTGTATGTAAGGAGTCTGCTAACCCAATTTCAAAACTGTACATTGAGTAGTTTAAACATGGAAACAATTATTTATAACGCCCCTTAACCCCGTAACGCCCTGCGTTTCGTATTTCGGAAAATCCGTTCTTAGCTGATGTCTACTCTATGAAAGGAACATGTGTACCAAATTTCAAGTATGTAGGTTGAATAGTTCCAGAGATATCGTGATTAGTCAGTCAGTCAGTCAATCAGTCAGTCAGTCAGTGAGTGAGTCGCTTTTCTCCTTTATATATATAGATATGGCAAAACAAAAGTAAGCACTGGCGTGCAAAAAAAAATTTTTTTTTACATATTCATTTAGAGAACTCGTACACATAAACACATAAATTAATGTTTCATTTCTCTCTATTCACAATTGAGGAGTCATGTTATATAAATGAGGCTCTTACTTTATTTTTTTTTTTCCAAAAAAAGATTACTTCCGTTTTGTTTCGAGTGCTTTATTTTATTTCCCGTTAATTTAATATCTTCTGGTAAGATCCTTTAGACTACGCCAATAAGGTTTTTTCATCCCTTCAATAAACACACATTAGTTATGTGGCCAAATTTTTTGATCTTTAATTTAACAATTATTTAAACATATACACCCGACATCACAAAACGGAACGACACTTAACCAGAGTTCTGATCTTCCGCGCAACTCGTTTGCGCAGCTCACAAAATCCTTCTTCAAATTCCCGAAGGGATTATTTAACGGCCGATCTGAATGAGTTAAGGGATTCTTACTGTGCTTCTCCACACATCGCCCGTTGTGTGAAACAAGTGCTCCACCACCATTTTTCGGTGATGACAGAATCACCAGCAGTGGCGTAGCTATTTATTCAAAGGCCCTGGTGCACAAAAAAAACCACAGAGGGGGGAACAAAATTACATCAGTATATTGCAGATACACAATTGTGAAATACTGAAACAGGAAAATAGCAATTAGCAGGAAATTATGAATCATATTGTTATTAAAAATGAAGTGACCAAAAAGAAATTGTTTTCTGTTCGGGTTATTTAATACATATGGTAAGAGTTTTTTGTGGAACTCGAAAATTGTTTTCGAGTAACAATTAGAAATATGACTAAATGGAAAATAATATAAACTTTTCACTAAGTAAAGTTTGCAACACTATACAAAGTAAAGAATTTAGGGGAATTCCCTATAGTTTGAAATTACTTTCAACCAGTGCCTATTTAAGCTTGTTCCGGGCCCTAGGTGCAGAAGATCTACAGGCCCCCTTTACACTGTCGGATTGAAATTTATAACCAAAGAATCTGGTTAAATCCACCTTATCCGGGCCTCTGGGCACCCGCCTCAAGCGCCCAATGGATAAACCGGCACTGCTTTCAACTGAGTTGCCCTGATTATAGTAGCTACATATGTTGCAACCTTTTATATTTGTATCTTAAATGTGGGAAAAATTATTACGAATTTTTTCGGCTTGTTTGGTGGTCAGGGTCCGAAGGCTCTTCTGGGCTTGATGGCCCTGGTGCACTGCACCCCCTATCCCATTGGTAGCTACGCCACTAATTACCAGCCTGTCTTTTCCTACAGCTTGACCTCCTAGATTCCCAACTTGTTATTGCTTCTTTTGGCTGTGGGGATTCCTCAAATTCATGGTCTACCGTGATCCCATCACATTTTTATCCAACCTTAAAGAAAGCATAGAACGCCATGTGCGTAACATTCCCCTGCTCAGGCTGCTTTTAACAGTCGAACATGAGGCTTTATGCTTCCAAATAGTTACAGACAACGGTGGACAGCATATCGAATATGTTTTGTAAACTTTTGAAGATTATTTATATGTTCTCAATAAAGGTATGATACGCAACCTTTTTGAAACTCATTTTTTCCCCTTGATAAAATTCCCATCACTTCATTCTGCCTTTACCCAATTTTCATGCAATTCCGCTGAATAGTTTTTGCTATAGACTGCTCGCAAATTTCAAGTTTAAATATGGACCCCCGGTATATTGCAAAATCTTCCTGTAAATTGTAACGGAAAGTAAATTAAAGCAGATACGTAATCAATTATTTATAAACATATGAAATTTTATGCATTTTTAAGAAATTTCAACAAATGTTCTTTTTGTTATTTAAAAAGAGGTTTTAGAAAAAAACAGGAATTTTTGTAAGAAAAACTGCATGTATTTTCTACGTTAGTTATGTAACGGGTTTATCCGCGTGCCTCCTAATAATCCTCTTGGAGATCTTTCTTAAAAAATTATTCAATTGAAAACTTTCTCCCGAAGAAGAAGACGTATTCTATGTAACTTATGTCCTGTATTTAAGCATTAACTTTCGGGTTCGACGGGAGAGAGAGGTTAGAAGCTAAATGATACCAGTGAGGATTAACGTAAGGTAAGAGAAAACTAAACGAAAGTTTTCGGTAGATCGTCTGCCTATTATTGTCACAAACATACACTCTGAGCGGCCGAATGGTTAGAGAACTGCTCTACCATGCAGGCGGCTCGGGTTTGAGCCTCTCAGATACTTGTTTGTTAATTTTAATCATGACTTTCACTATTTATTATTATGGACATTTGCAAATTATGTAAATTGGATTTATGTTAATCTTTTCCCTGGTGGTTATTCTAGAACTCTCCACCAGGTTTATAAAAGTACTGCAGCTGGATAGGTCTTCTTTTGACGTGCTACCTGTGTAAGACACTACGACAAAATGAATCTTGTATTGGGTAACATCTTGTTTCTTTCTACGTGACAATATTTAAGATTGACGATTTGTCGATTATATAATTAATTCGGATTAGCATTGGCTTGAGTTAGAACGTATCTTCAATTTTTGGAATATGTACGGATAAGACATTCCTTAAGTAACTTATTAAACTTATAACTAAATTTACTTATATCGTCTTTCTTGCTCTTGCTCCCCTATTGATTAAGTGGTGCATTTTCTAATCTTGGGATGTTCAAGTTTGTTAGGTTGTTGAGACTTGTAAACAAATTGTGTTTGCTTTGACCTATGGCTAATCTTCCTTCTAACTCTCATACACTGATGGTTGGGACAGACCAGCCATCACTGTTACAAACGTAAAAGATAAATTTCAAAAATATCTAATACAGTTATATAGAAAATGTTTTAAGATAAATGGAAAATTTGGTGGTTTTTTCCTCTCACACAAGCGTTGAAACTTATATCGCCACATCAAGATGCAGCGATATAAGCACCTGTCGGCTCCTGCTTGACTCTAAGTCTCCTTGTCTACCTGTAAACCCGGCTAGGTGTGTGGGAGAAACTGAATGATCATCAGACATGATTTTAATCTAACTAATTTATTGTAACCAAAATATCAATCAGACACAATAACAATCTAATAAAGATAGGCGATCAAATAGTGGAACGCGGAGGTGAGATTCAATAACATGGGGATAATACTATAAACCCTCAACTGAATCTACGATAGCTTAAATAGGCTCAATATAAACTAAGTCGGACACTAATAAGCTAACTTCTAATTAATCAAAGCTCACGATACCTGTACTCTTTATGCATCGGATTCTACACTGGAATCTTGGAGGTGATCTTTATCGAAATCGATCAATGTCGTTGGATTCACTGGTACTATCCGTTTTCCTGGAGAACTCCATGAGCTCTTAATAATTCCACTATCTTTCAATCTTCAACTAACAAACTAACTCGCAGACTCTATGCTAACTCCCACTTGCCAACTCCTCTGTGCCAACCCACAAACTCGCGAAAACAGAATTTATATAATATACTTCCTTTACATGATCACGCTTTTTTGGTCGGCGAAATTTGGTTGAATTAATTTATTTTCCCCAGAAGAGTCCACAAGGTGTTAATGTAGTCGCGGATAGAACCGTCACAAAGATACTCATTTTTCAGTAGATTCCAACTCATGTCGACCTTTAAGGTAATGAAATGGTGGACAAACTTGCAAAGGAAGACTGTAATCTTCTAACTCTTTTCTCTATCACCCATTTCTATCTGGAAATATATTCTCTGAAAAATTTTAAAATTTGGTAGAGGATACCTCTCACTCATCATTGTTACATGGATAATAAACCAGTTCTGGCTCTAGCCCTCTAGTCCGACAAAGGTCCCCACTCTTCCCTCTTGAGAGTGATTACTTAAAGTGTTTTCGTTCCCAGTGAACAATAAGATTTACTCAATCTGTTCCAAGTGTCCGGATCGCTAGATTTCTTCCGAACACATCTTGAGTTTTATGGATCTATTTAGAAAAAACATGAAGGGGTATTCTCCCTGCTTGTACTCGACTTTTTAAGTCAACGGTCTACTGCAGGGGTACTCAACCTCTTTTTACCCCCGGGCCACATTTATATGACAACTAATTCACGCAGGCCGCAACAAGAGGGCTAATAAGGGGGAAGGGAGACGCTGTAAGATTAAAAGCACTTACATTGCGGAAAATTGATCAAAATATTAATAACCATACTTTTGGATTTTATTTTAAAACTACAGGGTGGTCCCAAATTCATGGTACAAACTTTAAAGGTTAATAGAGGACATTGTAACAAACATTTATTGTATAGGAATACATTTGCGCAAGTGACGTAGTGAGGCACAAACAAGGCAAATAAAAGAAAAGAGAAATGGAGTTATCGGATGGTTTCGTTGCTGGTAGGGGGCATTAGATGCCTAGCCGCCGTTCAACATGATGCATCTCAGTAGGGAAAAGCGCCATTCACAATTGGGCTGATATTTACGATGGGAAACTTTATGTATACCCAAAATGCAAGCATGCATTACATGTACGGCAGTATAAATGGTAACGGCGGAGCTGAGCTACGAATGTATCACGTGCAGTTTCCTGATCAAGAAATGCCGGATCATGGAATTTTTCAGCGATTACATCGTCAACTTCGTGAAACAAGTTCGTTCCATATCATCAAACATAATGCTGGTCGTCAAAGAGCTGTACGTAGTCCAAACCTAGAAGAAAGCATCTTAAACGTTGTGGCTGTTTGACCAGAATCAAGTACAAGACCTGTTGCTCATCATGTAAGTGTGAGTCATCAGACCGTTTGTAGAGTGTTAAACGAAAGTCACTTACACATCTTCCATTTTCTGCGAGTACAAGCTTTGAATCCGGCGGGCTATCTTATCCGATTGCCAGTGGGTGGTACAGCAATGTAACCTGCAGCTGGACTTCATAGTTTATGTACTGAACAGTTAGGAAGAGTTATTGTAGACATTACGTTTGTCAACGATGATTTCAATAAGCACTTTGTCTTTCCTTTCGTTTCTTATTTTTTTGTGTTAGTGCCCATACATTCCAATAAATGATTGTTATAATGTCCTGTACCTACCTTTAATTTTTTTTTGTACCATGAATTTGGCACCACCTTGTATATATTAAACTCTTTCAAACTTAACTCACAAAAAATAGGTTTTATGTATTTTTACCCAGTTTTGAGGCTTTTTCGATTTTTTTTCATCAATGATCCCAAGCCCTTTGTTTACTTCACTCTACTGTCATGAAAACAAAGCTGTTGTATACTTTGATAATTTGTTTTTCCTTTTGACAAAACTTCTATTATTTTTATTTCAGATATTAATTTATCAAATGCAGGATGGTAGTAAAGAGTTTTTATTGAATTCCAAATTTAATTCAGTATTATTTGTTCAAAATTAATTCAAACTTGCTTGTGCATTTTTGTTTTAAATATACTCAAAAACATTTTGATTTTACTAAAAAAAATTTGAACAATTAATTTATCAAAGAGTACATTAGAAACTTATAAGAAACACTAACAAAATTTCTGTATCATTTCATATGTTGATCCTTAACAATTTCATGTGTTTATCAATATATATAATGTAACAAATTTTATAGGAAGCCTTTGTTACCTCTGCATTTTGTAACATGACCACCGACAAAATATTTTGCTGCTGTTGCAAAAGATTTTTTAAGAACGCCAATTTATCTCGTCTTGAAAGAGATCTTCAAGAAAAAGAGCCAATGAAAGATCTGTGCTTAGTAGTACAGTGATGAGCAAAATTATATTTTTTAAATATAGCATTTTCACGATAAATAAAACAGTTTGCTGATCCATTTTTTTCCTACACGAAATGTAGTCGAGATCCCAATCGTCTTAAAATAACAAATACTCTTAAGATATTTTTTGCTTGGAAGACATGAGGGCTAGTTAAAAATTAGTTTCACTCATAAAATGGTCACTATTCCACGGTTATTTGTTATGACTAGCTGTTACAATTATAAAAAGAAAAAAGTTATCTTGCTATTCGCACCAACATGACATTGATAGCAAAACTTATATATTTGACTGAATGATTGATAGAATTTTTCTCCAAATTTTTAATGCATTGTGCTAAATAAGTGACTTTATTAATACAATGGGCTATGACCAGGCCACTTAGAAAGGTCCGGTGTACTACATGCGGCCCGCGGGCCGCAGTTTGAGTATCACTGGTCTAATGGGTCTTATCAGACTTCGTCAGTCTCAGGATAATTAGCAACAACAAAACAGTGTATTTTTTAAAAATTTGTTAAGATTATCTTAAAGGAGCTATCTACTTTTAAAGACCTTATAAGTTATTTTATGATGAATTGCAAATTTTCTCATCTTATTTAACGATGGTATAACGATGGGAACTAAACAAAAAATATACATATTGCTCTTGTACGACTCAGTATAAGAAATCATCTTGTACCACTTCATCGAAAAAAAGTTCCAAGAACCCGATTATTGGAGCAAAAAGATTGTAGGAGTCGTATACAACATAATATAATACTATCATCTTAGCATCTGAAACATCCATTATATGAGTCAAGATAAAAATCATCAAAACTGAAATGAAATCAGTTTTGAAATAATTTCAGCTAAATTTAATTCTTTCCAAGTTATTTTCACAGTAAGTTCACATGCTTCGAACTACCAGATATCTTGACTAAAAGGTAGCTTCAATAATGATTTCACATTACCAAAAGAACAAAAATAACGTTCTTTTGAACAGAACATATTTAAAATTTAGAAAGAATATCACGAAATCATATTAGCTTTATAATAATTCACACAGGTCCTATTATTTAAAATATATATGTAACTTTAAATACAAGTTAGGGTTTTTTAAGAAAATAATGAAAGGAATATTGATTCATAAAAATTTTCTCTCAAAGATTTCACTCTTTATTTGAGTGATAAAATTTTCAAAAAAGTGTCATAGTTAATGAACTACAATTCTAACAAGAAAATAGAATACTGTCGTTGTTAAATTTAATTATTTCGTCATAAAGTCACTTCCCAAATATGCAAGCAAAAACTTTTAAATATTAAACCGAAGTATATTTGTTTTATCTATCTAAAGATAGAATATATAGAGTTTTTCACAATTCTTATGTATCATATTTCCATTTTGCAATAAAAAAAATCGAAAGTTATTTGAAATTGACACTTGGAAAAAGATTTTTCTCTGTGCTGCCAGTGACAAGAGATTCTTATCTTACGTTCCTTAGCGATTGCTCTTCCCTCTTATAATATTCATTTATAATATATAGGGATGTTTTTTTTTTTTTGCCTTACCATATAGTCTGATAGATTAAGGCGCCGTCGCGACTGAGTTGTCACGTAGGAGAAAGGTGGTTAATTCGATTCTCTGTGGCTGTAACTATGGAAGATGATAGGCTTTGACAGATATATATAATACCTTAACAACCAAAGCTCAGAGGCAGATGTTAAGAAACCTTTCAGACTGAAAACACACTTTATGTTATTCATGATTTAATAAGATTGTAATAACTTATTCATAGCCTAATAAGGCCGCAGTGAAATATACATATAAAAGTAAACATCATTTTTCAGCATTTAAACACCATAATTATTAACAATGATTCTTGTTTAAATTTCCTTCTACTTTATATAAAAAAATAACTGGGAGGTTTTTCAACGTGTGTGAGAAATAAAAAGTCGAAATATTCAAACAGTCTAGTTTGGATATATACTGTATGAAAACTATATCAAGATATATATTTTCAAAACAGCTTTTTGCAACATTTTGTTAACAAAACAGTTCGAGGAAGCATAGCAATGACGAACACAAGGGTGGGTTTGTGGGTTTCAGCCCACCCCCTTTCCCCCATATATCAACAGGTTTTTAACTGTTACCATATTACCCCCTCCCCTCGGTGCATTCATCTACGTATTTTTAGAATGTAAAGAGCCCTCCCCTCCCCCGATAAGATAGGTCTGTATACGCTGCTGGAGCAATGTATAATTTTGTTAAGAAACAAAAACAAAAACAAACATTTTTTATCCAAAATATTGTAACAAAATAATTATACTTTGAAGTATACATTGGGATTTAAATTAATCCCGGCATTTAGAGATTGGTGATTCAGGTTTAACTGAACACAGATCCAGTAAAATTTCAAATATAAGTTGGGTATATCACTCAGCCGAGGCTTACAAATGGCAATGTTACGAGTAAAAAGGAAGATAACAGTACAGAAATCAAAGAGTAACAGAAAATTTTATTTATTTATACATTTTTGTAAGTACATACCTAGTCGGTAAACAATAATCTGAAAGTTCACCACCGCGTTAGAAATATCACGCAATACACCAGTTGGAATATAGGAGACATGGTGGATTATGCTGGCTGTCTAAACCGCTTCATTAATTATTTGTCCTTGATAAACATGGTCTCTGAAAAAAACTCCATAGCTAGAAATCACAAGGGTTTAAATGTGGTTACTTTTCTGGTCAGGCAACTGAAAAATACGCTTGGTAACATTTTCGTAAAGAAAAGAGATAATCCTTTACACGTCTTGCTGTATGAATAGATGCTCCGTCTTACATGAACACTATGATGACAAACTCTTATTCGCCTTTAACGCCAAGTTAACATGGTCCTCCAGGAATCTGCTGTATTGTTCATTTGTAACAGTACACCTAACAAACTAGTTCACTGATAACTTTTTTTGAAATTATGAGCCCAAAATGGAATTAGCTGTTACATTTCCTGGAAAATATGGGAAATGTAACAGCTGTTGTTGCACCCATAAAAATTGGTGGAACCCAATATGTAGCAGTTTTGAGTGTTCACTGCTCGTCTGTTTATAAGACATATGACGGTCATCCTCTTAAATCACTGGAATCCACTCCAGAAAACGCAAAACAAAATCAAAAATTGTACATTATAGTGTCAGTTACAACTCGACATGCATCTAGTAAGGATATAACTTCAGAATTTTGCGTAATGCCATATGCCTAATCGGCCATGGAAAGTTAAGTGCCCGTGTTACAGAGCATTGGCATTTGGAAATAGTAATTTACAATCGCCACTCAGTTGCATAATGTTCTCTTTCCGATAAACAGGACGACCGGTTCCAAAGATCCAATTTTTGCAAACATGCAATTCAAATCTTTAACCCGTTGAGGAATATGATCACGTATATATGATCACTTCAGGGAACACGGTATCATATTTGAGATTGTGATTTGCCCATTCTGAGGCCCGTAATCATATCGGTGTAATCTTAATTTAGAATTTATGGTATTTGTGGAATGATTATAAACTATAAATTTCGGTATATTTTATTACAGTAATAATCTTTTATGAATTTTTAAATGAAGTTAGGCTTAACTGGAAAAATCACTGATCCTGAACGTGTTAATTATATTTTCGGACATATGGGTCTCTCTCTAATTTTTTCATGATCTGATAAGAGTGAAACTTCCGAGGCGGGTTTCTTTTTGATACTTTGTGTGTGAATTCAGGTATACCGTATTTTTAAGCAAACATTCCCAATTTTTATTAGTTGAACCACATACGGATTACTTCAAAAAGCTTTTCAAATTTTGAAGTGGTATTGTTTTAAACCAATCGCAAGAGATAAATAAATAACGCGGATATCAGAAGTATAATTATTTGATTTTTAGTACAAACGCATAAAAAATAATTTTAGTGATTATCAAAATTAATTACTTCTTTCAATAGAGGGTTTATCGTTCAAAGTATCTGAAACAGCAGGGACATTATTCTTCCAGATTAGGCCTTAAATCTCAACACACTAGATTCGAGAGGGCCAACATTCATAATAGCATACCATAAATGAAAACTATAATTTAAAACTACCTTTAATAATGATCCTGCGTGTGAATAGATAACTCGTTCTGCGTTCATTAAAATCCGGTAGGCCATATGGTAAAAGAAGATAAACAATTATCTTTTTTACTACGAAATTTACATTTTATCTTCCAATATAAAGATATAATTTATTTCCCCTTTCTATTCTTTAGTATTTCTGAATCAATTACTCGTATTTCAAATTTAGGGAATTCTACCTAAAACACTTTGTCTCTTTACAGCATATTTTCTCAAGAAAGCATGATTTTTATTGAGGAAATTCAAATATACGTCATTGGGAAGTACTTTCGAAATAAGAATATTTTCATTGAAATGCTAACATATACGCCCACACACAATGACGTAAGGGGAATTTGGTACATTCACACCGCTCTCGTCAACCAATAGATTTTTAATTTTTTCTCACGGAGATTATGCCTCGGCGATTTCGTATGATTCGTTCGAGAAATAAGCCTCCTCCCCCTCTAAAAGAAGTCTGTATACGTCAATGCACACACACACGTGTATATATATATATATATATATATATATATATATATTATATATATATATGTTTGATATGTATACCATGATGAAATACTTGAGAAACTGTATGTTTGCCACTGACGACGTACATTCTGCAGAAGATCGCGTGGGTGCCTCAATGTTGACTTCTGCTTTACTCTATAAAATTTCAATTTCAGATGGAACTCTATAGGTATATTTTCTCGCATAAAAATTAAAATCAAACGCAAATATTTTTTTAAGAAATTTAATAAAAAAATTTTAATGAAAAAAATTATTTTTTCCGATCCCATAGAAAATTATGTTTGATCTTAGTATCTTAAGTTCCCCATCTTCGGTTTAGAAATGTTTGACTGTTCAATGAGTTTGAAATGTTCTTTCTTTTTCTTCTTCTAGATTTGGATCTTTTTCACATACTTTGAAAAACTGTACAATTTAAACAAAAAATTCTAAATTATCTCGATAAAAATCTACCACTTACACAGAATTCTGATTACCTCGATAAAAGTCTACCACTTAATTCTAAATTTTTGTAAAGTCTTTTATGCACCTATAATTTAAACAGCAAGGATCAAAAATGCAGTATTTTAGCCCGTCGGAGAGAGAGAGAATATGATATATTACATTTATTTCATTTATAAAATAATCAACTTCTCCAAGATGTTTTCCGTATAATTTAAGTGCATAAACAAATTATGAAATTTTTATATATAATTGATTGTAAATGTTAAATAATTTTCTTTTCTGTGTTAATTTTTTGTTATTGCTAAAAGTTTTAATTGATTATATCATGACCCAAAATCATCAAAGAAAATATCATACTTTCAACAGTATTACACAAATTAAGGGGCAAAGCATAAACATAAATCTAAAAAAAAAATGTCTTAATAAAGTAAAGTTTAACATATTATTATTATAATTTCTAGAACAACATAATACACTAAATTAAGGAATATTATTCGATTCTCTGATTTCAAGTTAATGATTTTATGTTTTTTTTTTTCTTATGCAGATTGAAGTTTTCCCTTAAATAATTATTTGAACTTTTAATATCCGTAATGTAACGTTCCCTAAGAAACCACAATTTACTTTTTTCAACAAATGTATTGTAAAGTGAAAAAGCAATTTTAGTTATCTCATTTTCCTTAAAACTATATAGGTGTGAACCAGAATTCGTTGGTCTCGCCTGATATAGTTAATTCACACCGAGCATCCTTTACATCAAATAGAAAATAACCACTTCTCTCGACAAATGCTGGGTTCTACAAAAACGTTTCCTGAAAACCCACTAAGAGAATGAGTAATTTCAGAAATTATTCTTTTGAATCCTTTCTGCTTGTCGCCATCATTTGTCGAGGGACCACGGGTGCTATTAAGATAATGAGATGCTCTTCCTTGTTAGGATTTTTGAGGATCTCTCAGCGGGACTGAAATTCAGACAAACCCGGGAAGAGAACCCTTTTTTTTACGGTAATTCGTTACTCTGTATCATGAAGCGAATGATTAACCTCTGAAAAACCTTGATTTTAAGAGGTACTTTCTCAATGAGAGAAATGCCTTTAACCCTTTATTTACTGCATTATGATTTACTGCACATTTTTTCATGCAATATTTTTTTTTTGAATCACTGCATTGAAAATTAAGGGATATACATAAATAAAATACTCAACTTTGAGTTCATTAGAGTTAATTAAATAAATTGGTGGTTTAAATTGCCATCAGTCCACAAAGGATTCAAATATTCTCATAATACGAAAAGACCAAATGACTTTTTTAACGCAGTTTTAACTCTTAAAAATGATAAATAATCCAGGGAACTCTTAATATTTTATAGCACAAAATATTTATTTTTAAAGATTATTAAATTTTTAAAATTTATATTTACTTTTTTTACACATAAACTTAATTTGATGATACACAAAGAGACAGGTTTTTTTTTCATTAATACACAGAAATTCCTTACACGTTGTGCATTTTGAGTGATATTTCGACTGAAAGTTTTTTCTAGCTCTTCATCCTGGGGTAAGAAATGCTGTATTTTCTTAACAGAAGCTGCTGCATCTTGAGTTCAGTCTCTTGATCGTCATACTAAGAATCTAACAAAAATTCCTTCAGTTAATTTGCTGGGACTTCTTCATCTAAAAAATCATCTGTTAGTAGATCATTGATTTCAGATAGTAGGTTCTGTAATAAATCCAAAGCCTTTTGAAGACAGAGTTTCTTTTTTCCAGATATTCTAAGAAAAGGAAATAATAATTATAACAATAATAGCAGCTTGAAAATCCTCTATTATTGTTAACTCTCAGTTACATATAAAGAAATTTAAAGGTTGTTAATTTTTGAAATAAGAATAGAAATATTTAATTTAATTGTGTGGCAAAAAAACAAAAGCTCAGATTCAAAGTTCAAACTTCTTTGAAAACGTTAAAATAAAACAATAAAAAACCAGTTAAGCTAAAAGAAGTGCCAAAAAAAGCATAAGTGTATTGCATTGTAGTAATGACTCTACAACACAACAAAAAACAACAATAAGCCACACGGTCGAAAAAAACTGTTCTTGGTCCAACACCCAGTGTATTGTCGATACTTATAAGTACCACAAAGTTGTTCAACTGAAAATTAATTGCATACGCTGTTCTTTTAAAATAAGTAGTCAAATCATTTCCTAAAGTCTTCCTTAACATATAAAAAATAAGACACTTACCTTTTAACATTAACTACTTTTTCGGAACAAAAAAGACAATTTTCGTAATCCGATCAAAATGTCAGCTGAAAACGCAACTTCTACTGTAAAACTATTCGCCTCCCCGCTAAAATACTCATCATAGAGAACCCGTGCTGCCATATATCTTGAAAGAGTGGATTTAAAAGAATATTCCTGTTAAGTATCGCCAGAGTATTTGTAAAAATGGTTATTCTATGTCATTTTAAAGTGATGGTACTTATAAGTACCGTCCGTAGATAAAGGGTTGAATTTATATACACTGGTAGCACTATCCTAAAAGTATACCTGAAATAAACTCTGTCAAGCTATTGTTTTAAAAAAAAAGAATCTACCGAATTTAAAACTAACTTACATGTTGAATTTCGACATTTATCCATTTTAATATATACTAGTGTGTAAAACTTAAGCAGCAAATGAGTTTTTCAACATACAACCGTGAAATTCTTCAAAAGGGATATTTCGACCAGTACAATGAAAAGACAGCTCATGTAAGTGTAGAAAGGAGATGCATATTTAATTATCAGCACTGTAACGTCAGAAAGGATGTCGCAGCACGCAAACGCGTGGAATGCGCCAAGGCAATTTTTGAAAGAAGAAGGAAGAACCCATTTCAAGACATTCTCTGCAAGTGAAAGTGAAATCGTACGTCCATAGTGACTACAAGAAACCATCAGGATACTTTTACACATGATAAAATTATTAACAGGCTTGAATAGGGGCCTGGTTTGAGGAGAGTTGCTCAAGAGCTTAGAATTGATAAAAGGTGTAGTTCAAAGAGCTTGGAAAGTCTTCCAAATTATAGGTACATCTGTAAGAAAGGCTGGTGGTGGTCGGCCGAAGAAAATAAACGGTAAATGAAGACTAATATATCTTTCTGAAGATGATAAGAGATACCGGAAGCATACAGCTACACATCTGGATGACACCAGACGTCTCCCTAAAGGTGGTCTATTCACCCGTCCTTTTAAACGCTGCATACCATTTACAGTAGCAGATTGGTGGTACCATTTCCAGTGGTGTCAAGAACACAAAGATTCGAAATATCCTCAATGGAGTCAATTTCTACTTACTGATTAGAGTCGTTTCAGTTTGATCAACTATTCTTAGCACCAGTTGATATGGGGGGGGGGGAGTATACTGTTTCATCTCACTAACATCAGGTAAAGAGACCATTCGTGTGATGCTGTAGTGTTTATGTGGGAAGGCATTATGCTGAATGGATCAACGAAACTCCATATTTTCGACATTCCGACTCACTTACCGGAGATTTTAACTGGCAGGAAATTTATCCTCCCACACATGCTTGTTTTCTGGGGTGCCATTGGTCCATGATTTATTTTTGTGAACACAAATGGAAGTCAACACAGAAACTCTATTGCAGAGGAGCTTCTAGAAAGGGACTGGCGTACTTCCTTAATTTAAACCCCATCGAAGATATGTAGAATGCACCAGAAAGCTGGCATAGATTCTCCTTAAACAATAAAACTTCTTATCTCAAGAACTTCTGAGTAATTGTATATTCTGTATGAATAGACAGTGAGTGTGTCATGCAACCATTGCAGTTTAGGGAGGTCGTTCCCCTTACTAAGGGACTGTAGTTTGTTATTCTTTCTCATGGTCAGACAGACGATGTTTTTTACAAACAGCATTCTGTCTATGAATCCTTGTTCTGCTTGTTCCATAATGTATGCGCACAGTTCATTTTTTGGCTACTATATTTTCATTAACCTTTAGGAGGTGCTAGATTGTGCCTCTGTAGTGAAAATTTTTTATATATTTCAACTTTTTTTTTTTTTTTTTTACTCACAATTTGAAAAATTGCTTAAATTTTGTACACAAGTTCATGTATACTAGAAGAAGAATGTTTTGGATGCTAAAAGAAAACACTTTTAACGCACTTCGAGAAAAGATAAATAATTTCATTCTGATAATGAACAGAACACATACAAGTCATACATATTATTAAATAATCAACTTATACTCGTCAAGTATAATCCATTTATACGTTCTCCGAATAATCAACTTTACTTTTCTTTACATTTCATCGTCAAGAGTAAAAATAAATCCTTACAAAATATTTCATAATTTATGACTTCGTAAAATTGTATTTCAATGTGCAAGACTCATTTGCTAATGTACAATATGTAATACTATGAAAAAATGAGCGACAAATGTATTATAGATAGATTAATTTTTATGACAGCTTTAGGTTAGACATGGTTACATAATTTTTCAGATTATTCTGTAGAGTAAAAGAAAGCTAACACATAAAAATTTCTTAATTTTGTTGGCGTTCAAATTTATTTGTGAATGTAATCGAACTTATTGAAATTACTTATATTTTTTTTCAGTGTATTAATTTTTAAACTCCCTTTTATCATCTCAAAGTGAAAAATCGTTCCGATAAGTCATTTTTCAAACGATTTTACAAATATTGAATAATTAATAGTGCAATTTATTTTTTGACAATCAATTTTTAAGAATAATTTTTTCCATTACCAATACTTGCTAAAATATATAAAATATTTATGACACATACTACTATGTCTTGTTTTCAATGGAAAAATTGCTTATAGTTTAATTGATGTGTTTACAGTAAAATCTATACTTATACCATTCATATTGTCATTTTACCGCGCACCACTATTGCAACAACTTCCACACTCTAGCATTTCTATTTTCTTTTCTTTCAAAATTTGTATGAAAAATTATTTAAAAGGTGAATTTCTTATAAAAATCATTTTATTATAGAAATTTGATATTTATCTGAATGAGATGCTTCTAATTATAATATTATGCTCTTTACACCCAGGTCGTCATAAAAACAGAAAATACTTAAGCCTTTATTTCAAGCGTTTCGTCGAATATTAATTATAAAAAAAATAGCTTCGATATTTTAAATTTATTAGTAACCCCTCTAAACAATAAATCAATAGATGTGAAGAGTATCGTTTTATTAAATATTAATGATAATTACTTTCTAAATCTACCAAATGTAATTATGTTTACAAAAATTGCATCTACATCAATTTTAAGCAATTGGAGTGGAAAGTTCATTTAAAAATAAAATATTAAAATAAAAAAAGCAATATATCTTCAATTTTCATAATATAGAGGTGGCATACAAAAATTAAGCCAATTAAAATGGTTATTTTACCACTTAATGTACCTTTAATTTATTATGAATTTCAATGAATACTTGTTATTATACTTAATGTTCGCTATAATCACAATAATTTAGCAAATCAAGGTCAAAGATTTAAATTAGGCTATAAAAACACGCAGAGCATTACTTATAATTAAGTAACCCCTACTTTTTTAATATTTATTTTGGTGAATACCATAGGGTGAATGAAACCTCAGTTTAAAGTATCCTGTTATGGATATTCGATGAAAATCTTGTTAAGAAAATAACTTTCCAGGGAGAAAAAGGAAAAGAGGAAGACCGAGAATAGGGTCGAAGGATAAAGTAGAAAAGTGGTTTTGAAGAACTTGGGAGTTAACCGATTCATCAATACAGCATCACAAATAGATCAAGATGGTCAAAGTCAGGGGTCCTCAACCTTTTTTCCCACCGCACCGCATACAAAGGGCAGATATTTTATGTGGTCTGCAACATAAGGACTGATGGAAAAAACACCATAAGACTAAGGCAATATTGGACACTTAAAATGTGGAAAATTGATCAATATATTTAAACCCATTTTTGGGTTGAATACTAAATTAATCTCTATCAAACACACATAAAAAATGTTTTTCGTTTTTATGCATTTTTTACTGCGTTATGGAGTAGTTTCAGTTTTCTTTCATTTATGACCATACTAACAAAACATATAAACAAAACTGCCAAGCCGTTTGATAATTTGACTTTTTTTTCTTTTAATAAAGCCTCTCTTATTTTTATTTCAAACATTAATTTATCACATGCAGAAGGGCAAAGAAGATTTTTGACAAAATTGCAGGCTGAAATCAGTATTATTTGCTTTTTATTAAAAATCAGTTTCACCGATTAAATGGTCACTACTCCAGTTCATTCCCTATTTCACTGTTATTTGTTATTACTAATCGTTACAGTTTCAAACAGAAAAAAAAATCTTGCAATTCGAACACCGACAGCAGAATTCGTCGATTTGATTGCTTGATTGAGAGAATTTCCTACTAAATTTGTAATTCATTGTTCTTGAATAATTGAATTATTTAGGACAATGGGCCATGAGCGAGCCACTCAGAAAAGTCCGGCGGGCCGCAAGTTGAGTATCGTTGATCAAAGCTGACTGAGACAACCTTGGCTGGTAACAGGCTGTAGTGTTTGGAAAGAAAATTATGAATATCTATCTACTCACATAAACTTGCCTTTGACATTTCCGTAAATATGAAATATATAGAGAATTATTATTGCGTTAAGAAGGTGATTTCTTTTTTAAAATTTTCTCCATTTTGTCTTTTTTTACTTTGTATTTCTTTTTCTAATTCTAAACAAAGAAAAAACACTCTAATAAAAAGTACCCCTCATACAAAAAAAAACATTATTTTAACATTTTCACCATACGAATCCTCTCAAATGCTAAACACACTCAGAAAAACATAGTTATATTCCCGAATGAAACAAAATACGAGTATTTCAATTTCAATATGGCATTTTTCTATTCAAAGTCGTATCCATTAACCGGTAAGCACATATAAGATACGAACACATATTTGAGATCAAAAATATTTCGATAATGCACGGCAATGCCGCTAAAATGGATTATTTATTTGAATAAAATGAGTTAAAGGAAAAAGGATTCACGGCAATTTGATCTGCTTTAAGTCCTCAAAATACCATTTTATTTTGCTTTGTCTTGATAATGAGATCCATTTTCTGCTTTGTAAGTCAGATCATATAAAGAGCTGCTTCCTTGCAGTTTATATTTCGTTTAACGAGAAAGGTTTTCTGCGTTTCTTTGAAGATAGAAAGCCAATTTATTGTTCCTTTAGGGCTACTTATAAAGCAAATCGCTGTCGTTAGTCTTAACAATAAGACTTGATGCTTCGTGGGCTTCGTTTATTTGTATTTAGAGTGTTACAAATGAATGCTTTCTGAAATAATAGGAAGAGTTAGTGTTATAAATGTTACATATACCTTATCTTAGTAATTATATAATTTAGAGCAGATGTAGAATACTTGAAAAACTGTTGAATGTACCTTATTATATCAGTATAAAATTCTTGAACATAAAAATAATTTTTACAAGATAATTATTTTTTTATGAAAAATTGACATGACAATGTTAATAGAAAAAAGTTTTTTTTTTCATATCTTAAAACAAACATTCAGAATATTTACTTTTTTTTAGGTCGCCCATCCGGTATAATCGCTAGCGACGTTGTGCAGTAGGGCCTGGATTTGAATCCCGGAGAAGACATAGATGTTTGTAAATGTTTAGTGCCTTTGCGGAAGGAGAGTACTCTAAACAGCCGTCGAGCCGCAAGTCCTCTCGTGAGGTTGGCGGATGGAGAAGAGAGGTGAAGGCCCTTGACCACCCCTAGGGTGTTATCCCTCAAAATTGGGGTGGAACTAAGCCAAAAAGTACTGTCACCTGTATGGTGCTACGGGTAACGACAGGCCCACATCTAGCTCTTTGTTACGATGAATTTCGAGGGCCTTGATTTGACATCGTCAGACAGGTGGCATAGTAACAGCAACAACACTTGTTTTATGAAATATAGAAAAATTGTAGAATAATTTTCTGATTCCAAAAACTCTGCCAGTTTGCTAATGCTATATTCAAATCTAAAAAGGTTTGTGATAGTTTTTGCTGTGTATTATTAAATAGAATTAAATGTTTAATAATTACTTAAAAGTTATCAAAGGCATTCACCCCATGAGAAATACAAAGAGAAGAAAAATATAAGAATTTTTATAAAATGCTTTTCTCTAAATTTCACGTGATTGAAACTGGTGGCTTTATAAGCAAAATATAATTTGGTATGAATTGATTGTTATACGGCACTGTTCCTTAAAAAATGATAAAAATTAAAAGATCGAAAGAAGTTAAACAATCCAATCAGTTTAAATGTTTATGACACGCAATTGTGTCAAATTCTCTCTTATTTTGGTAATTTTTCATTTTTTTAAATATAATTTCTTTTATAAATCCAATTTTCAAGATTTAAACAAGATTTTTTATTTAAAATGCGACTCATATCAGTGGTTAAAAAATTTCGAATATAAATATACATGTAAAAAAATTTACATGAAGTCGATATCACTTGTTTAGGTCTATTGTCAAAAGTCCTGGAAAAAAAACTCAATCAAAATTTTTTTGAATGTTTTCAGATTATTAGGCTAACATTGTAAAATGTTTGATTTGAAATAAAAAGAAATTCTTGAAATTATATTCAGTATTATATAAAAATTGAGATTCATTGGAGTATTTAAGAATTTGTTTATAGTTTCAGAGCTGTAACTTTGCACCACGTTTTTTATTTCACATAAATGTTTGCGGTATATTAAAGTTCTATTAATTAAAAAAATATATATAATACAAACAATTTCTCAAATGTAACAAAAACAGTTACAATTCAGACATAAAAATTTTCCGGATGAAATTTGTAGTGAAAGAGCCACAATCTTTAATGTAGAAAGTTATTTATTTAATTAACTACTTCTAACTAACTTAGTAATTATATCTACTTTTTTATGAAATTTAGGCGTAATGCACTGGCCTCCAAAAGTTAAGGAACAACATGTTTTTCGAAGCTCACCATAAAACAATAAAATTTATAGTTTATATAAATGATAAAAATTAACTTTATTCAAATTTATGCAAAAACAATAGCTACTAGTTTTTTTTATATAGGAAAGAACAAATATATATGAGTGAGAGAAAAATATGCATATATCAGGCTTTCGTAATTACGCGTGTAACTTTTGTTGATTAACAACTTTTGTTAGCAGATTTGTTGACAATAGGCAGTAAGGTCTCGCAATGTCTGAGAGAAGCCGTTTGCCCGATTCGTTGAGGTGGAGTGCGGTCGAATGGAGGGAAATGGGGATGTCACAAGCTGATGCTCCAAGGCGTCTTAATGTGTCTCGTAGTGAGGTCCACCGTCTCTGGAATCAATATCAAACCGAAGTATCTGTGTCCAGAAGACATGTTCCAGGCCGACCATGAGCTACAACACCTGCAGGAGACCGTTTTAGCACTCTTTCGGTCCGAAGGAGAAGAAGGATATATGTGCCGCAACTTGTTGCAGACAAGTCTGTAGCATCAGGGAGAAGAATATGCGCAGTATGGTGCGAAGGCGTCTTCACAATTCAGGTCTCTATGCAAGGCGACTAGTTGTGTGTGTACCCCTCAACAGACGACAGAAAAGGGCCCGTTTATCTTGGGCAAGAGAACACGTTTCCTGGACCAGACAGTGATGGGCTTCTGTACTTTTTACAGACGAGTCCAGATTCACACTGGAGAGCGATTCAGGACCTGGACGTAACGAAGCACCAGATATCATCAATCCAACACTGTTGAAAGACACAGTTACCGAGGTGGTGGAATAATGGTTTGGGCAGGGATCTCACTCGGTATTCACACTGATCTGCATGTATTCTAGGGAGGAACTCTGACTGGTGTGAGATAACGGGATGAGATCCTTCATCCATATATCCGCCCGTATGCCGGTGCAATTGGCAATGACTTCATTCTGATGGATGATAATGCACGACCTCACCGAGCTGTAATTGTTGAGGAATATCTTGAGGCTCTTGGTTTGGAGTGAATGGAATGACTAGCTCGAGCTCCAGACTTAAATCCGATGGAGCATCTTTGAGACTATCTTGGTAGATAGGTTGCTGCTTTAAATCCTTCTCCGAGGTCTTTAGAAGAGCTGGAACAAAGCTTACTCCGTGTCTGGTCTTTGCTTCCCATTTCGGTAACCGACAACTTAATTGACAGCATGGAAATTCGATGCCGCGAATGCATTAAAGCTAGGGGTGGGTATATCCCTTATTAAAACCCATTTTTGTTATGTTTCTATGACATTTTATCGCATAAAATTCTGATTATTATTTTTTCCAAGAATGAACTTTTCCAGCGAGATTGCCTTTTTTTTATTGTAAATCATTTTCGAATTTTTGTTATGTAAACTTCTATCTTGTAGTCAGTATATAACTGTTTTGTGCACATGTCATCCAAATTTGGTGTTTTTACATTCATTCATTTGCAAATAAGGCGCAAAAAAATGGTTGTTCCTTAACTTTTGGAGGCCAGTGTATTTAGAAAATAGCCTTGTAATGGCAATCTTTTTTTTTTTTTCAGGATCACTCGAGTATTCATTTTTGATCGTTTGTACACAAGCTAGAGTAAGCATACCTTTATTTTAAAATCATGAATGTTAAAAAAAGTGTGAATTTATAAAGAAAACGATGTAGAAAATAACTGTATACGGCCTACGAGTGATTATAAAGAGATAGCTAAAGCGCGCGTGCGAAACAAGCTCTCTTTAAGAACTAACTGTAAATTAAAAAACAAGCAAAGCTCTGTTAAGTCAAGTAATTTTCAGCAACGATGATACTTTAACATTTCTGGTCAGAGTTTTCCTTTAAGATAAACATAAATAAACTTAATCATTAAACACTCTCTTTTTGTGTTTTACTTTTGCATATAGAACTTTGGACGAGGAAATATAATTTATTCCTCCTACACATATTATTTTGTAACTTTTTTCAATAACTGTTAATTTTGAAGTTTTGTTTTTCAAAAGGATAGAGAATCGGAACAATAAAATTCTTACGTGAGAACTTAATAGTATTAAATTGCCTTATAGGAATAATAGAACTCATTCAAATTTGTTAGATGTGCATAATGAAACGTAACTAACACCTTTACTAATAGAACAATGACTGTAAGTGGTAACTTAAATCATATTAGTTCCTTATATATATATATATATATATATATATATATATATAATATATATATATATATATATATATCTTGAAAAATATATTTTCAAGCTTCTCATCAAATACATTTTAACCGAATCGTGTCGATTCTTTAATTTTCTAGGCTGTCATGAGGCTCTAAAATATTTTTAACCAACTGTTCCATACCCACTATGTTCTCATTATACGGCTTTAATGTTTAAGATACATAATTATTTCTTTTTCTTCATGTTTGCGTTCCTTTTTCAATAAAACTTCACATGTTGGTCTAGTTCTCTAAACAAGTTGAGCCACGCATAATAATTTACGGAAAGCTCTAAATAATCAAAGTATTTCATCTTAATAACCTGTTCAGAGAAAACTGATTCTGAACTGCGTAATTTGATATAAATGTAAAGAGAATAATGAGTATAATCCTTAGAATACATATATAATTCTTAAATGTATGCTTCCACAATATCATCAAAATAGATTGCCCAAAAAAGAAGATTCCAGCTCTCTCGAAGCAATTAGCGAAGTAA
>BMAO01007229.1:0-17439 GCA_019973975.1 Trichonephila clavata
TTCCTTTGATTTTCTTATCATTTATTTATATCAAAGTAGTCATTACGTATGTAAAATTTCGCGTTTCATTTTGGCCACTCTTTCTTGGTGCGCTAATTTTGTGTGCATGAGTGTATATATGTAGTATGTAAATTTCGTTACTCCTTGTTCATTCAAACACTCATTGTCATTTGCACCAAACACTTCAGAACATTTAGCCCTACTATATAATTTCAAATCGTCAAACCTTGCTTATTTTTACTCGTTAAGCCAATTGAATTTAAAAATTTTTAGTTTTAAAAATACTCAGTTAAAAAGTTTTAAACTTAACTCTGATGCAAAAGGGCATTAGTGACCACGAGCTAGTACTAAAAAATATTAACAAAATATGACCCACGTCTCAAAAAGGTTTGCCATCCCAGAATTAGACTTTTTTATTTATACTGAAGGAGCTTTTTCAAACATATTGTTTAGTTTTTTCAAAAACACGTAAAAGTATCACTATGAATTTTTTGAAAATTACGATTGGTTTTCACGACCACTGACTTTTACAAAAGTATTAAGTTTAATAAAAGCTTACTTCAGTATATATAGTTACATATCAGTACAATTTAGTGAAAATTTCAAGTGATTCCGTTGAATAGGTTCTGAGAAAAAGATACACGCAGTTTTAAAAACACAGTTTGGAGATAATTGCATTTTTATTATAAAATGTCACTTTGTCAAAAGAATTATGAATTACAATCTGTACTTGTATTTGTTTTTAAATATTAGCTTATTCTCTATTACTCTTTTAAGACTTTTTACTTTTTTCTTTTACTTAGATTTCTCAGAAAATACATAGATAGCATTTTTCACTTTTAATCTATCGAGATATTTTATAGAATTTGCATCATTTTTCTCAGATTCTTCATCAATATTTGAAGAATTTTCTGTTCTGATACATTACTTTCATCAAAGTTGACTATAAAGAATCATAAATACCATGTGAAAACGTATCAAAACATGAAAATATGGCTTTGGTAATACATAATTATACGACATTTCGAAAAGTTTCATTAGTGTTTTATAAATTCATACGTAAATACAATTTCTTAAAGTATCAGAATTAAAAGGATTTTTAAAATAAAACAAAAATAGTATTCTAAACAACAACAAGAAAACTGATTTAATGTTTTCAAACATGAATTTTATGTATTTTTGGGTATGTAAAAAGTTTCATGCAACGAAAAAGGGCATTGCATTTTGAGATATATTCATGTACCTTTTACAAAGAAACTATTGAAAACTAAGGCTTGAAAATTTGTGTGTGCTTTAAATAGACATTTATCTTTATACAAAAGTGAATTTTTTAAAAATATTTATCTCTCTCTCTCTCTCAGCCTGCTTAAAAATATAATTTTTGCAGAGTACAATAATGAATTTAATAAAAATTTTCCTTTTCTGTGTTACTACATCTGCATTTTAGCTAAATGTCTGAGGAACATTTCAAATATTTCACTTCAGTATACACAAAATATGTACGAGATATAGAATAAAATTTTCCAGTTCATGAATTCAGTAGATTTATAGGAAGAACACACAATTTAAAAAATATAATTTTTAGAAATCAGTAGATTTTGTATTAAATATTACCTCATCAAAAAATCCTGCACTATAGCCGGTTTTTACCTTATATTTCTTAATATTATCTTCTTTTTTTTTCTTTTTCTTCTTTTATCTTTTCTAATTTTTTCGATCGCCCAGAAAAAGCATAGATTGCTTTCATTAATTTTTCCCTATCGAGAATTTTCATGGCACTTTCCGAATATTCTCCAGGTTCTACTGCCATTTTCTGAAGCATTTTTAATTAGGATACATTATCATCATTGAAGGAACAAACAGCATCATAAACACCAATTGAAAGTGTTTCAATCTGTACAAATGTTGTTTGGGAACACGGAATCAAATGACAATGTGAAAACTTTCATTCGGATTTTGTGTTTTCCAATGCAAACACTTTTTCAACAAATCAGGATGGGAAAGATCTCTGAATATAGGATGCATTGCTACTACAACAGCAACCATAAGTCTATTTTTCTGATTGTAAGATTTACCCGATATTTCAGCCTTTTTATATCCACACCATAAATCATCACCTACAGAACAAAAACCATGTTTTTATGTGTCCATTTTTACATATACAATATTTCGAGAGAATATCGACATCTCTATCACCTTACCTGTATCAATGCCGGTCACAGTAACTGCACCATTCAATTATGTGTAACCGCGCTTCTGGCATGTCCCATCTACTGTTACCACAATATTATTACCTTCATTTTCACAAATAGCTTCCTTCGCAGCATTTTGAATGGAGTCCTCGTAAACAAATTTTGCAGCATTTAAGATTCGCTTACCGTAAGGAGAAAACCGTGTAGGTGGTTGCGGAAGATTCATTATGCCACAGAACATTCTTCCAGCTTCTGCACCTCTTCCAATGGAACACGTAGCATATACAAACCTGGTATTTATTGTAGCGATTTGCGTTCCTTCATGAAAATTTGAAGAAGAGAATTCTACACGATATGGACAAGCACAACATTTCAGGACAAACGTAATAGCCAGTCCAGACTTACCTTTCAAAACTTGCATGTCTAAGCCACTGTTATACATTTTACAGAGAACTTCATTCTTGAAAACCTATGCAAGTATATTCAAATTCATGATGGCATTTAACCCTACGGTTTCATCATAAGAAATTTTAATTGGGAATATTATCTTGTTAACATTTTTAAGATTTCAATATTTAAAATTTCTAAATTTCAAAAAATTTGTAATTTTGAATTTTAGTTACTTAATATGCCTAGATAGAATTTTAAAAAAAACCTAAAGTAGTTTATGAAATAGAATCTCTCAATCATTAACTTCTTCAAACACTAACAATAGTAATGTGAATCTCAACTGATATATTAAAATTAAAAATCTAACAAATAAACGTGTATGCGCTCCAAAATAGGTAAACAATCCTAACAGTTACGATTGCAGTCATTCGCATGATTGTATGAAAAAAAAAGATAGTGTTTGAAGAATTATCAGATTTAAAAAGTCAAGGGTTACATTTCTATTTGTCAAAGAGGACGTGGCTCATCAGCTGATTTTTTTTAAATCATTTTAATACACTTCTAATTAATAAAATGGCAAGTATGTTACATCATTGGAAAGGTTCTGATTTGAGGATTTTAGAAATATCAAGATTCAAAATCGATTTCCCGAAGGTTTTCACCCTACTGACTGGCCTTAAAGATTTATTTTTACACAAACTTTTTGTTCTAACATGAATTACAAAAAAAAATTGGGTATCCGTACCCTTTGGATGAGAACGATTTGATCGAATGTATGACTCTTTATGATAATAAAGAAGTCGATAATAATGAAGTTGAAGGTCAAGTTCTGATATTTACAGCTGATTTAATTCGAGAGGGCTTGAAATTCGCTACAAGTATGTCAACATACTCATAACTTTTGTGTTGCAGGATTTTCAGAATAATAGTAGTCACTTGAGAAACCAAAAAAAAAACCCACTAATAACAGACTTTGTAACAACAACAACAACAAAACGGTTGCCATTGATGAGGAACTAAATTCTTCATATGAATAAAACCGACAGTTGTCCTAGATATTGAACACATCCACTGATAATAGCATTTTGATCCGGTTCTTAATAAACGTGCACGCTTGTTATCAAGTAGCGATGAATTTTATTTGTTAGCCAGAAGTTTTATTCCTAATTTCAATCTGAATTTTTATATCTTGTGTATAATTACAGAATGAACTTTTAAATATCCGAAATATTTTTAAATTTAAATGTTACATCCTTTTGTCTGTTAACGCTATACGCACCCCAATGACACTGGAAAAAAAATAAGAAAAAATATTTTGCTACCCCCCTGGAACGTGGAGTGTCCCAAATAAATTTCTGGGCTGGGTCTTAGAGGGATAAATGGCTGAAAGTAAAAAGCAATTTGTAAGGCTTAAATGGAATTGCAAATGCGTTCTCATGTCAAAAACTCATGCATTTTTTCAGGAATCAAGGAAATTTAGAAATATTTCGAAAATTTGTAATACTTTCACTTAAAGAATTCGTATTTATCCAGATATTTTTTGTTTTTTAATAAAAGAGAATTTTTCAAAACAAATGATACTAAACCCTATAGCACAGCCCTCAGTCTGAGACACTTTAAGAAAACGTAAAGTTAAGCGTTTTGACTCACGGACATTAAAAAAAAATTTCTTTAGATCCAATGTTCCCAGTTCTAATTTTCCTCTAAATTTCTAATTTTATATCCGTCTAAATTGTAGGATATACATAATACTAAATCAGGGTTGGTAAATAAGATTTTAAGGAGACATGGTACGATTTCAGCAAAAAATTTTAATTTAATGATTTTCATAATTTTTTTGGTTGCCTCCTACGTGTATGTATCATGTTAAACACATTTTGTTCTCAAAATTTTTATAAAAAGCTAACCATTTAATTTTTTAAGGAAAATACTTAAAACCAAAAAGTAAGTGGTTTTAAAATGCTATTCCTCCTACAAATTTTAACGCACATATAATATAACAAATCTGATTCACAAGTACGTCAAACTATGTATAACAAGAGTTGGTATGGATTTTGCGATAGTATGATTGGTATTCGTATATTACTTCTTCTTATGAATGCTTGTTGAAAATTCCTTTAAAAATGTATAAATTCTAAATTCAACTATTTTTTAAAACATAAGTATTGTTTTGATTTAAAAATATATAGAAATTTTTATTCCATGTACAACAAGTGAAAAATTTTCCCAGTATTAGGCACAATATCCAAAATGTCTTAACATTTTAAATGAATACAAACTAGTTATTTTATCTTTCCGAAATAAGTCAGCTTAAAGTTTTGATTTACTATTGGGAAGTGAATGAAAACAAACATAAAAGTTATCACAACTGCGGTTATAAAGTTATCTTATCTGCGGTTTTTAAACTTAAAGCTTTCAAATTTTGTGAGTTTGTAGAAAATTATTTAAAAAATAATTTATTCAAAAAAAACTAGATTTGATTTTTTGAGCGATTTTTGTCAATTGAATCGTACTGTGGCCCCTTAACGAAGCGTGAAAATTATAGTAAAAATCGAAATGTAAACTTTTTTTCGAGTTTGTGTTTTTTTACACGTATTCAAAAATATTTTTATTTGCATTAAATTTTATAAAAATTAAAACAAAGATCAAATGGAATGTATATGAAATGTAAAAATGTCACAAATGTAATTAATTTTTGATATAATATATATATTTGAATAAAATATTCTTATTCTCTTCTTCAAAGAGATTGAGAGATCAAAACTCTCTTATTCTCTTTCGTGTTACTTGCAAGAATTTTGATACTAAACTGGAATGTTGTCGATTGGAAGAAACATGTCTCTGAGCCATCCTCTGACTATCTGTTTCTAGCCTTCAGCAGAACGTGATTCAGTACCGAAAAAAGATTTACAATAGAAAGTTAATGTTTCCCAATGCGATTCCAATTTTTTTAAGTGTAGTAAAATCTTTGTTTATATTCTATTTCTCCTGTATTGAGTTGTGGTGACCTGTAGTCACCCCTTACATTCCTACCTTCCTGTCTACCTGAAAACCCGGTTAGATGTGTTGGAGGAACTAAATGATCCAAAGGCATTATTCCAATCTAAACTGATTTATTAACTCTTAACACTTATTAAGAAACAGACATAACTCAATTCTTAGTAAGGTACATGAAATACGGTAGAGTGCAGAGGTGAGATATACAATTGCGGGAATAATGTTACAGAACTTCAACTGAATAGCTTAAACGCGCACATTTACAACTACGCCGCACACTAATAATCAGCTTTTATTTAATCAAATTTACAATACCTTATGCTTTAATGCTTCGGTTCCTTCACGAAAAACTTCAGGCACTATCGATAGCTGGATCAAATGCTGATGACTCCACGCTCCGTAATATTTAATTACACTGCTTTTCAATCTTCAATAACCACTTCTCTTTGCTCACATCAAACGTATCAACTTTGCTTAACTTGTCAACAACTACGTGTCGACAGCTCACTCTCTTCACTTTACTTTACTTTACTTCAATTAACTTAACTTAACTTGACCTTTACTTCGCTCTCCCTTCAACTTGCGAAAACCGAATTTATATAACATTCCTCATTTACATAAATCACGTTTGGTTTCTCATTGAAGGTTGGTAGAAACAAATATTTTGATTGAAAGGGAAAAAGAAGAAATTAGTATAGACGCGTATAGATCCGTCACAGAGTTTTCAATACAGAATTCCGACTTTACCTTTTTTTGACATTGAATAACGCTCCAATTATTCGGCACGTTTTCAAAGATTTACAATTTTTCAAGTCCAAATGAATAACATTACATATTCCTAATTTGCATTTTTACGTGTTCACATGTTTTAGTTCCAACCATTTAATAAGGGTCTTATCAAAATTATTTGCATTGAACAGGTACGGATCGTTTACAGTATTCAACAACCTTTCAATTATTTTGAATTTCTTAAATCTGTTTGAAAATTGTTCTTTAATACAAAGAAAAAAACTGAAAATTCATTGCTGAAATTCTCTTTATTTTACTAGGAATGTGTTGATTCATCCAAAAAAGTTTTAAGAGCTATCGGAACCCTCTATACTGATAACGTTAAAAGGGACTTCAATGTAACTTTTCTAAACACCTGTTGGAAATACAATCCCCAAATTTATTTGCAAGTTAAATATACATTTAACATTATACTAAAATGAGCTTTTTTGAAATTTCCATTAGTCTTTTTTAATTTTTTTTATTTGATGTATAGTGAGAAAACAGTGTTTTTCGACAGAAAAAAAAATATTAAAAAAATATATAAAAAATTTTGCTAAAAGCTCATTTTAGTATATACTAGAATATATAAAGATTGTGTCATGTAAATTTTGTTGACATCAGATATATACTTTCTGAGAAAAGGTACAGCGAACCTTCAAAAATGACATTTTGAGAAAAACACATTTTTATAAAAAAAAAATTACCTTATCATCAAAACATTCCAGCTCCATATTCCAAATTTTCAGCATTTTTTAAATTTTCATCTTCTTGTTTCATTCTTTTAAGTCTTTTTACTTTTCTAGTTTTCTGTACATTGGCATATCTTGCCCTTGTAATCCTCTCTTTGTCGAGAGGTTCCATGCAGCATGTCGCATAATATCCTGGCTCTATGTTAAGTTTTTTTTAAAAAAAATATCCAGCTTCGTTGCATTCCATTTACTAAAGGATGCAATAGCATCATATGTACCAAAGGAAAGTGTTTCTATGAGCACAAATGTGTTTTGGGGGACACGAGACCAAATAACATTATTAATGCTTCCATTCGGATTCTGCGTGTTTCCATGCAAGCACTTTTTCAATAATTCTGGATCCGAAAGGTCACTAAAAATAGGCCTAATGGCTTCAACTACAACAACTGGAAGTTTTTGTTTGTGGAGATAAACTTAATTTTCCGGTTGAGCCTTCTTATACTGATACCATGTGTCAGGATCTGATGAACAAAATCTATGCAGTGGATTTTTATCCGTAGATATTTTGTGAAGAAATATTGCCCATATATATAGCTTGTCTCATATCCTTTACACTTGATAAATTTCTTCGATTGGCAAGACCATAATATGTTTGCAATTGATCAATAGCTGCTTCTATTAATCTATTTTTTCCACATAATGCTTTGTCATCTGATAATTTTTGCCCCCTCATTTTTGCTTTGAAACGTCGGAGGCGAGATCCCATCCGTTTCATAACATGCCCTAAAGAAATTTTAAAAAATGACGTCAAACTTCAAGCTGGCCCAAGAGGAAGTGCAATGTTTACCTTTTTTTATGTCCATTTAAATCGGTGACTCGCATTTAGATGATTCTTCGAAAACAAAATTTTAGCACTTCTAATTAGGCTAGAGATAAAAAAGGAGGTATTTTTGGAAAGGTAATGAGCTGAAAAATTGAAAAATGCAATAACCTGAAATTCATTTTTTAAAAAGTTTTACCTTTCCAACTCCCCTTAAATTGTGAAAAATTGCAAAGTTTTTTCTAGATTTCATATCTTTAGCAAGAATATATATTTAACGGAAATTCTGAACCTTTATCGATCCAAACACAAGCTCAAGCTTGTTTTCTCAAGGTCTTGCAATTTTTTTTATTAAGATGTTTTAAATCTGTCAAAGTAATGCACATTTCTTTCTCTCCAAACTGTTGACTATAATTTTAGAAGATTGTGAAGCATTCACAATACCGCACTCAGACGATATTGCTAAGTTCTCCGATTTCTTAATGCTCACTTGCCTCACCTGCATAACGTTTAAAAAGGATTGGAGAATCTAACAATATAAAACCATTGAAGCGTAGATGTGTTCAAGATCGCGTTTTGTTTTGGGTACATGTTGTTAGACTAAGTATCAGAAAGTCAACAGTAACTAACATTTAAGCCATTATTGATTACCTTATCCCTAATACCAAAACCGATATTAGACCCATCTTGCGAATATCTGGGCTCCACTAAGCAGGTACATCCCAAATTACTCAGTTACTTCTTCTCCACTGAGGGACACCTTAAAAGGTAAGGCAAAAAAAGGATATATTTTGTGGGCACAGTCTTGTCAGAACGTTTTCCAAACTTTGTTAGATAAGTTAGTAAAACAAGCCATTTTACATTCTCTAGATTTTGATAGAGGATTCGATGTACAGATAAAAGCTTCAAACGCGGGAATCAGAGATATTCTTTCTCAAAGCAATAGCAACATAGAAGAAATTTTTGTCTGTTAGTAAAAAATTCAATGAAAAAGAAAACGATATGGGACTATAGGAAAGGACAAAAATTGCGCCAGAAAAAAATTGCCAGCCTTGCTCCAAAAAAAATTACATTAAACCTAGGTGGTAAGCACTTCACCCTACAGAAATGCACCACAATCCATTGATTTGGCTGCACATAAATACTAATTAACACTTAATGCATTGAGCTACACTCTACAATCTTTTAACTTTATTCTAACCTATTGCTCAGGTAAAGAAAATAAAAATTTAGAGAGCTTAAGCAGATCAAATATTACTTAAATTGGTGGGGAAAAGCTCCAAATCATTAAACAAATTTATGGCTTACAAAATATTACTTTATTTTTAATATTTTAGTAGTTTGTGTGTCGCAATCCTTCGATCGCGGGTGTGAGAGGATTCGAGTAAGAATCAGACATTTCCCAATTTAATCGAATTTTATTTCCTTTTTCACTTATTAGACATTATACGAATACTGAGATTGCACTCGAATAACTAAACCAGAGGAGCAATCAAACTTATTTAACTATAATATAAATAAGAGCACTTATCTATTCTCCTGAGTGCTCTTGCTTCTAAACTTCCTTAATCTTTCCTTCTTAGATTAACAATACTAAGTACGACCACCGGTCACTCACACTATGTTTTCTTCTTATTCTCAATTTTCCACCAACACCCCTCCTACTCCAAGACTAGCACTTAAATAGAAGCTTTCCTTCACATAAAATCAAGTAATCTCTACGGAAAGCGGTTTTCAACTAAAATCACAGTTAAAAAGAGTATTTTGCCCAAGAGGATCAGTGGAAGCCCGAATAGAACCTGTTACCCCTTCCCCTCCGTAGAAAAGACGTGATTCATTAATAAATATAAAACAGTTTCGAGAAAAAAGAACTCATAATATCAATGTAAATTATGATATCAGAATTCCATCAAAATAGGCGTGCTGGTAGACTACGAAATAATGTTTCCTCACAAACTAAATATTTTTAGTTAATAAAGCAATGTTTGACAGACAGGCAGGAACTGATCAGTATTTCAAGTATTTACACTTTCCAGTTATAAGCTTCAAAAATTCTGCAACAACCTACGTATGCATTACTATTTCTGTTATTAAACTCTTACCCTGTTAGGGGTCGAATGGACATTTCACTTTCTAAGAAATTCGGGGTGGATGATCGAAAAATTGCATCAGTGCGGACAGATAAAATTTATATCGGAGTTCGAAATACATAGTCAAGACAAAATTAGAAACCTCAGATTACTTCAGTCTCGTGTTGTCCCCGGTAATATAAAAAAGTATGGAAATCTTTTGATTTCTCGGGAACCAGAGAAAGAAATCCCAGTTATAAAGCTCATATAGAGAAATAAGTACTATCTATTGTTACGGTAAACAAATTAAAGCAGGCATTTTTTGAAGTGCGAGAAAAAGTCTTATAGAGAGAATTCTTGCGAGTTAAATTTAGTGCTTTTTTTCTCATAACATCTAATGTTTATTTCTAAATCCAAATTATTCTTACTCTCAGTTTTGTCTTTAAATAAAGCTTAAACACTTCAATTTTGTATGACATAGTCGAATTAAAATATTTTGAATGCGAGCGCCTAAAACTATCATGGTCTCTGGTTGCTTGAGAGTTACATTAGATTCATGTTCTTTTGTGTATGCGTAATTAATTCTTACAATTTTTGCAATAAATTTTAATTTTACAACTTCTTTATAAATTAAATTTTATTTTAAACACAAAAATAGAATCCGTCTTCTTTTTAAACCACAGTTCGTTTGATATAGATATATAAGCTTTTACATCATCTATAAATTTTTTGATTTTGAAATGCAAGCAAAGTTTGTACGCAGTTAGGTATTGATCAGGAATTGGGGAAAAGTTATATATACAGTGACGTAGCGTACAAAGTTAGTGTCAAAAAAAATCTTCACAGCCAAAAAAGTTTTACGTTTTTTTCCTTCAAAATACTTTTTCCAAAAAAAAAAAAAAAGCGAGTCTTACAATAGTATATGATGTGTAACATCTGACTTGTTATCATAGTAAATACGCAATAGTGAACTTATTCTTGAAAGAATTGAATCTGTTATGACTGGAAATAATTTTCTATCGAATAATTATATCTTTAATGAAAATTTATTTAATTAACACAAAGAGTAATGCAGTTTTTTACCAAAAATATTTATTACTGTTCGATTTCGGGAAGAGCGGAGACAATAGATTTATGAAAACTAAAGTATGACACATATACTTGTGATTTCAAAGTATTTAAAAATCATTGAAAAACGGCGTCAATAACAGTACCACTGTTAGTTGTCGAAACATTTCGATTAATGTTCATTTCGAGCTTGAGTTCATCTTTCAGAAAAGCTATAAGCTGCTCAGCTTCTGGCAAACTGAAGTTAACGTTAAAATCACCACTCAAAATCATGGGAAGTGAGTGATATTTTTTTTTTAAAGCAGAACCACCTTCGATATATGGTAAAAGTACAAAATGCAGGAAATCTTTAATTTTTTTAACTGTTTGATTCGGAGAAACGTATGCGACCACCAAAATGACAAGACTTGCTGGTATGTGAGGTAGGCGGGCGTCTTAATTGCTACTACAGTTGGACCCCCAGACAAGGGTAGCGAAGAGGACACCGTCAAGCGCATGCTTAAAAATTAGAAATATTAGAGAAAATCAAAAATACCCGTTTACTTAATTAGTTAGTTTTTTATAATCGATAAATCTTTTTTAATCACAATTAAAAATATTATATTGACAGTGCAGGAATTAACCTCAAAGTATGAAAATGATAAGCACTTAAATATTTTTTATTCAAATAATTCCATGTTACTTACTCCTATTTTTTTAAAGAATGATGAGCTTTGTCAGACGCTTAACAGGAAATATAAATGTAAATATATAGTTTACACATATATAAATATATCCTCAGATTTCACACACAACGAGCCTTGAGAATTTAACAATTGAGCATAAGAATCACAAGTTTATTCTGGATGACGTCTAATAAGACTTGCTGGTATGTGCGGCAGGCGGGCGTCTTAATTGTTACTACAGTTGGACCCCGAGACGAGGCTAGCGAAGAGACACCCCAAGGCTCTGAATTGGTCAAATCGAAAAGCGCGCGCTTCCTCCGACTTCCTGTTACGTATTTCCGTCCCTTTTCAAGAAATCACTCCAACAAATATCCAGCAACCGAGAGTAAAGATGTTACACATCAAAAAACTATTTCCTATTTTCTACCAAATTGCTACAGCGCGCGCATCCCGCTCACTCGCTCGACTCGTTCCAAGTTCTTAAAGTTTGTTTTCACCACACTTGAGATTTGGACGATTCCAGCACCTTCCCCCTGAAAACGCCCAATTCACTGGGCTGCTTTGGCCCCAGATTGGTACAGTTCTTAAAATTTTCACACAGAAAGGATGTCTTATCAATGAGACGGACCAGGGCAGCAATCCAAGTAATAAACTCACTCAAAAATAAAGAAATTGGCAGTTTTAGAGACTGCCGATAAAAGTGAAAACTTAGAACTTTTAGTATTAAAATTTAAAATTTCATAATGTTTGAATTAAAATTATCAACTTCAATCTGGTTTTCCCATCTATTGACACTCCGAGCAACAATTATATCCATGTTTATATGGTTTTTATTATTCAACTATATTATGGGCTGCACAAGATCATGACAAAATATAAATACAATTCAAATGAAATAACAATAAATATACAATCATATTACTTATGGATAGTAATTGATTCACTTACTTGATTTTTAACATTATTTCAATTGTTTGCATCATTGACATCATTAATTTCAACAATACTTAAACTTTTTGTACTTTCAATTATTTCATTTGGTTCTCAAAAAGATACAATAGGCTTATGGTAACTAAAGTAAGAAAGGAAAAAAAGGTTCATTCAAATTTATCTAAGTATCGCGTGAAAACCACATCGATCGTCATTTTATATTTTGTAGTACTGAGTTTTCGATCATTGGACATATTTAAATTAAGTGTTTCATTTAGAAATTCCATTAGTGGTAGATTTTTATCATCAGCACAGTTAATATTGAAGTCTCCACTTAAAATCCTCGTTATATTATGATATTTTTCGCCAAATCTTTTATCGAGTATTTCAGAACCTTTTTTTGTATAAGTCATCAAATTTTCGAATAAAAATTCTTGTATCTGTTTCACAGATTTCCCAGGCGAAATATAAACGGCAACCATTAATATGCATTGCCCATTCTCAGGGAATCGCAACGAGCAACACATATTTCGCCTGTATCAGAAACATTAACACCAATGATTCTAGTGAATTTAGTATGATGCTCATATGTAATGTAATGCAGTGTGACGTATCTTGAGTATTGTGAGAAATAGCTACGCCTGCTGATGGAACTTCGGGTAGTTTATAACTTACAACAAAGTTGAAATTCGGAATATCAAGTGGTTCTTCGATTTTATACGAATGTCTGACAATAGCAAAAAATTTGACTTTTTTACGATAGCATCATTTTTTAGGTCAGCTGCATGTGCATGCAAACTTTGACAATTGAATGAAAATATCGATAATCCTTTCTTGTTGGAGATGAATTCTAGAAAAGTTTTGGAGGCCGTTTGTAGTGTATTGTTTTGAAACCTTTTCAATTCCAACGTTATATCCTCTGGATGACTTGTTGATCTTTTATGATGTTTATTTGCATTAATAACCATATTTTAAACTTCAACACATTAATTTTGAATTATTATTAGATTTTATAAAATTTTTAATTTAAAAATCTACGATAAAAATATGATTGGTCAACTAGAAGTCTGTTTTTCCACGGTAGTAAGAAAACGTCTAAGCCACTGTGAAATGCTAATCTGGATTGCGTGATGCATTGCAGAGGTTAAATATTAGAAAACAAATAATACACATTTTTAAACGCCAGAATAAATACGAAGATTTAAAATAATTTTAAATAATATAAAATTTTCAAACGCCAAAATAAATACGAGTATTTAAAATAATTTTCTGTTCTTTATTTTTTATCTTAAAAATATTAGTATACTTATTTAGAACACACTATTGTACTGCACAATGATTCTTCAATTAAACGATTCAAGTAATAATCAAACAAAAACACTATTTTAACAATGCACAGAATATACACATTGAAGTTTTCATTAAATTCATTCAATTTCACTTTTTGATATACACAGCACTATACGTCAGCTATATAGCCTTAGATATACTGCTATAAGCATGTCGGTGACACGAACGCACGAGATTTCACCCATCCAAAAAGTGTCTAAGCACACTGCGCATACGCCAGTCAGAGCATGTCGGTGACGCGAACCCATAAGATTTTCCCCTACCAAAAAGTGCCCAACGCCACTAAAGAAGTTTTCACTTCAATAAAATAATAAATAAATCCAAAATTCCGTAAAATTTTACACTTCACAATAAAAAACTTAAATTTCTAACCTTGGATTATTTTCTTAATACTACACCTCATCTTAAAAAATTTGAGTTTTTAAGTGAATAAGTCAAATGCTAATATTTTACTATTCCTAATACATCAAAATACACATATCTGCTAAACTAAACATCTATTTGCTTACTCTTTGCCAAGAGACACAAAAGATTTTCAGTAACACATAATTTTTCTCCACCATTACACACAATCACACATACACATACATATACAAAAAAAAAGAAATTAACTCATAGGAAAATCCAGAAAACTGCTTATTCCTATCTCCTTAGACCGTCAGCATTTCCATGGAGCCTACCCGGTTTGAGTCCAATTTCAAAATTAAACGGCTTCAAACTCAACGCCCATGTTTGTAGCCTTAAGTTAGAGTTTTCTATCTTGTTTAGTTATCTTAAGGGATTGTGGTCGGTTTCTAAAACAAATTTTTGACCATCTAAATATAATGCTTTAGTCGCCTTAAACCAAAAACAATAGCAGCTAATTCTCTTCACTCAGTGCTGCAGTTCCGCTCTGCATTAGAAAATTTTTGAAGTGAAAACTTCTTTAAGCGGCGTTGGGCACTTTTTGGTAGGGCAAAATCTTATAGGTTCGCGTCACCGATATGCTCTGACTGGCGCATGCGCGGTGTGCTGTTCGCCTTGAACACTTTTTCAATGGGTGAAATCCCGTGCGTTCGCGTCACCGACATGCTTATAGCAGTATATCTGTAGCTATACAGCTGACGTATAGTGCTGTGTATATCTTTTAACTGAAATTGAATGGATTTAGGGAAAAGTTCAATGTGTATATACTGTGTATTGTTGAAATAGTGTTTTTGTTTGATTATTATTTGAATCATTTAATTGAAGAATCATTGTGCAGTACAATAGTGAGTACTAAATAACTATACTAATATTTTTAAGATAAAAAATAAATAACAAAAAATTATTATAAATACTCGTATTTATTTTGGCGTTTGAAAATTTTATATTATTTAAAATTATATTAAATCTTCGTATTTATTCTGGCATTTGAAAATTTTGTCTTACTTATTTTATATATTAACCTCTTCAATGCATCACGCAATCCGGATTAGCATTTCACAGTGGCTTAGACATTTTCTTACTATCATGGTAAAACAGACTTCTAGCTGCTCAATCATATTTTTATCATGGATTTTGAAATTAAAAAATTTTATAAAATCTAATAATAATTCAAGATTAATGTATTGAAGTTTAAAATATGGTTATTAATGCAAATAAACATCATAAAAGATCAACAAGTCATCGAGACGATCTAACATTTGTACTGAAAATGTTACAATACAATACACTACAAAGAGCACTAAAACTTTTCTAGAATTCATCTCCAACAAAAAAGGATTATCGATATTTTCATTCAATTGTCAAAGTTTGCATGCGTATACAGATGACTTAAAAAATGATGCTATCGTAAAAAAAGTCAAATGTTCTGCTTTTGTCAGAAATTCGTATGAAAAACGAAGAACACTTGATATTCTGAATTTCAACTTTGTTGTATATATATATATATAAGTTACAAAAGACCCGAAGTTCTAGCAGCAGGCGTAGCTATTAATCACAATACTCAAGATACGTCACACTTCATTACTTCACATATGGACATACATACTAAATTCACTGGAAGCTTTGGTGTTAATGTTTCTGATACAGGTGAAATATGCGTTGCTCGTTGCGATTCTAAGAATGAGCAATACATATTAATGGTTGCCGTTTATATTTCGCCTGGAAAATCTATGAGGCAGATACAACAATTTTTATTCGAAAATTTGATGATTTATACAAAAGAAAGTTCTGAAATACTCAAAAAAAAGATTTGGTGGAAAATATGATAATGTACCAATGATTTTAAGTGGAGACTTCAATATTAACTGTGCTGATGATAAAAATCTACCACTAATGGAATTTCTAAATGAAACACTTAATTTAAATATGTCCAATGATCGAAAACTCAGTACTACAAAATATAAAACGACGATCAATGCGGTTTTTACGCGATACTGAGATAAATTTGAATCAAACATTTTCCTTTCTTACTTTAGTTACCATAAGCCTATTGTATCTTTTTTAGAACAAAAAGAAATAACTGTAAGTACAAAAAGTCTAAGTATTGTTGAAATTAATGATGACAATTATGCAAACAATTAAAATAATGTTAAAAATCAAGTACATTGAAATTTAAATAAATACAAAAATACTATCCATAAATAATATGATTGTATATTAATTGTTATTTCAATTGAACTGTATTTATATTTTGTCATGGATCTTGTACAGCCCGTAATATATTTGAATAATAAAAAACCATATAAACAATGAATATAATTGTTGCTCGGAGTGTTAATAGATGTGAAAACCAGATTAAAGTTGATAATTTTAATTCAATCATTATGAAATTTCAAATTTTAATACTAAGAGTTCTAAGTTTACACTTTTATCGGCAGTCTCTATAACTGCCAATTTATTGTTTAAGGAAACAATGGGATGCTCTTTCCCCTCTATCCTTTGTGACAAAACAACCCCAGCACCCACCTCACTGGCGTCCGTCTGCAGGATGAAATCTTCGGCAAAATCCGGGGCGAACAAAATAGGTTGAGAGAGGAGTTTGGCTTTAAGCTCCTGGAAAGCTTTCTCACATCCCTCATCCCACAAGTGATCTTCTCTTTCTTAGTCTTTCCTTTCAGAGCGTCAGTTAAGGGTGAAGCTATGGCGCTGTAATTTGGGATGTAATGGGCATAGTAACCCACCAGTACGAGAAAGGAGCGTACCTGTGTTTTAGTGGCGGCTCGAGGGAAATCTGCTATGGCTTTTATTTTCAGATCACTCGGTGACCTGCTTTCCGAACCAATTTTTTGACCCAGGAATAGAACCTCCTTCTGAGAGAACTTACATTTAGAAGGTTTCATTTTTAATCTCGCCTTGCTCAATCTTCCCAAAACCATATCGATATGCTTTATGTGGTCTTTCCAACCCTGGGAAAAATGGCTATATCGTCTATGTAAGGTAAGGCAAACTGCTCTAACCCCTCCAAAACTTAAGTCATTAATTTATAAAAATGATAAGGCGCACATACTAATCCGAACATCATATTCTTGGGGT
>BMAO01007230.1:0-17119 GCA_019973975.1 Trichonephila clavata
TAAAAATTTGCTCAAATAGCCCACAGACTGAATGTTTATTTCATATTTGCTGCTTTGTTTGACGTAAAGAATTCATCAGCTGAAAGAGACTATAATCTTATCAAGAATATTTTTTTAAATATGAAGATATACAATTTTTAGTTTAAAAAGAATAATGGGAAACTGAGATTGTTACTAATGTGTGTATCAAGATATAACATATTTATAACAATCTTAATTTTTATAAGTGTCTGAATCCTTTTCTATAAATCTTGTTCATTAATTTATTGTTATTTACAAGTTTGTAATATGCAAACAACTTATGTGTTATTAATTCTTGTTGTATAGTTCACAGTACAAAATAAAAAAAAAAATCCACAAAATGTTTTTAGAATTATGTCATAACTTTCTGTATCATAAATCTTTTCAAATTTGCTATTTTGGAAAATGATAAAAATAAATTTGTTGGAAAATTATTGACTTTTGTTCTTTCATTTGAATTGGCTCAAAGTCTTTTGTTATGATAATGTTGAATTAATCACAAAATAAGAATTCCAACACATCCCGACAACAGTTTTAACTAATTTCGATTCTGAAAGAAATTAATAGCTTTTCGAAAATCGTAGTGCTTGCATTTTTTTTATTATTTGTTACCGAGTTTTATAATACATAGGTATTTAATTACAGCCATTTTTCAATATTTGTAAGAATACATATCTCGAGAGAAAAGAAATCAAAAACTTGTTTTTCATTTACTTTAAAACAATCTAAATATTAAGCTAAAAATTGGTAACGGGTCTATCCACGATTCTTTTACTAATCCTCTTGAGTAAAATTATTCTTTTTAACTGTAAGTTCAGTTGAAAACCTTTCTTGTGGTGAAAAAGACGAGATTTAGACAAATGAGTGCTTCTATTTAAACGTTGGCATTAGAGTACGCAAATATGGTTGATAGCGAAGATTTTTTTTATGAGAACATTTAGAAACCCCGTTGCACCACACAAATGTATAACACGGGGGCTTACAACACAAAGGAAAAGATTACAACATAAACATTGATGCCTTCTCTGGAATTCGAACCCCAGTCCCTACGGCACCGCAGTCAGCGTCCGCTAACACCACTATACCGGACGGGTGGCATAACAGAGATTGAATTGTGAATAAGATTACGTCTGGAGGTCGTTCAGTTAAGCAAGTTATCTAAAGAGAATGCAAACTTAGGAGTCAAGAGCGCTGCAGTATTCAGATAAATGCTTTTATTTATATGATAGTTAAATTAATCCTAGACTATTGTTCTTCCGGGCTTAATGCTTATATATATATATATATATATATATATATATATATATATAGTGCGTTCCTTCCCTTTAATTGTGTTCTGTGATTAAGTAAAAGCAATAATAAAACTGTCTTAAAAGCACTATGGCTGATCTTTCCTAGAACTCCCAAACACTAACGTCCCCAGGGACTTTACAGTGGCACCCAATCGAACTGAACTCTGGGCTAATAGCTGCATCGAATTTGTGGGTCCACCCGAACTTATTTTTTTCCGGTCAGGAAAATGTTCAGGTATTTTTGGAGAATATCGAAAATAATATCAGCTATTATACCCGCAAATTTGGCTCTTGCCTACTTAAAGGGTCATCTCACGGGTAGGGCACAGGATAGGTTTGAGGTGTTCGGATACACCTACCTGACTGGGCAGCGATGGATTTTACACTTCTAAAGAAGGCATTGACCAACAGCTTTCCCGTGGTCAGAAATAGATCAGAGTTAAAGGCCGAATTTTATGGCTCAAAACAAGCTAGGAATCAGTCACCGTCAGACTTTATATATAAATTGTTTAAACTACAGAAGTTAAATTTTGGAATGACCGATGAAGGATTGATAAATCATGTTCTGTTGAGATTGTCCCCACAGATGATTGACTATGTGAAGCACTATTCTAAGCACCTTGAAAGCACACAGCAATCATTACATCAGAAAAGGTAAACACTAAAGATGTTGCCAGATGTAACGAAACGATTACAATTTAATTTGATTATTTCAATACTCTCCCTAAATCAAAATAATCTAACAATATAAAAAAAGGTACATATACATACACCTTAATACACTAATAAAATCAGTCATTTAGAATACACATGCTAAAAGAAAATAGAATAACACATTAAATACAAAAGTGCAATGATTATAGTATAATACATGTATACACACATGCTCTAATTAATTTCCAAAATTATACATTCTAGCATTAACTTGAGTTTTAAAAATCTATCTTTAGCAAGAGGTTTAGTCAATATATCAGCAGCCTGGACTTCACTACTACAATTTATGACATTAAGTTGCTTGTTTTCATATTGTTCTCTAATAAATTTGTAACGAATGTCAATATGTTTGGTCCTATTATGAAATTCAGGATTTTTCACTAAACGGATGGCACTTTGGTTATCTATTTGAAGACTTGGAACAGAAGTCACACAGCACAGTTCTTTTAAAAGATTGTTCAACCAAATCGCTTCTTTCGCAGCTTGACTTGCTGCAATAAATTCAGCTTCAGTTGTTGAGAGAGCAATGCAATTCTGTCGTTGACTTCTCCATGCAATAGCACCTCCATTATACTTGAACACCATTCCTGATGTTGATCTCCTGGTTAATGGATCACCAGCATAATCTGAGTCACTGTATGACTCAAGCGTAGCACTAGTAACACCCAGATACATAATGCCACACTTTTTGGTTCCATTAAGATACCTCAGGATCCTTTTCACCATGGTCCAGTGTATCTGTTGAGGTTTATCCAAAACCTGGGAAAGCACTCCCACTGCATATGCTATGTCAGGTCTGGTGACAATAGCCAGGAACATAAGACTACCCACAGCTTCTCGGTAGGGTACATCAGCCGAAAGAGAGAGAGAGAGAGAGATACTGAGTTATCTGTAGTAATAGCACCCTTTTCGACAGGTGTACCAACTGGATTTGAATTAATCATATCAAAGCGAGATAGGATCTTCCTACAATAAGCCTCTTGGTGTATAAAAATTTTAGCACTTTCAAGATGCTCAATTTGCACACCAAGAAAATAATTAGCTTCCCCTATCACTACAGAGAATTCACTTTCAAGCTTCTTAAGAAACATTTTTACTGTCTGCTCTTCATCTGCTGCAATGATTCCATCATCAACATACACAATAAGATACATTGATTTTTTATCATTAAAAAACAAACATGGATCACAGTTTGATTGCTTCAATCCACTGCGTTCAGCAAAACTTTTGAAACATTTATTCCAACACCTTGGAGCTTGTTTTAAACCATATATAGACTTTAGTAACTTACATACCTGACCAGAACTATCACTAAATCCTTCAGGTTGAGTCATGTAGATATCCTCGGAGAGGTCTCCATACAGAAAAGCAGTTTTTACATCAAACTGACCTAGCTTCAGTTTTCGAGCAGCAGCAATGCTCAGGACAGTTCTGATGGTATCCCCCGAACTACAGGACTGAAAGTTTCACTAAAATCAACTCCAAATTTTTTGGCTGTATCCTTTAGCAACAAGTCGAGCTTTAAAATGCTGTACAGTTCCATCAGCATTTTGTTTCACCTTGAATACCCATCTATTACCTATGGCTTTTCTGTCAGAGGGTAAATTTACAAGTATCCAGGTGTTATTATTGGATAGAGATTCCAACTCTTCCTTCATAGCAGCAAGCCATTTGTCGCTATCTTCAGAAGCCATTGCTTCTTTGTAGGTCTCAGGTTCTATGTGTTCTGCCAATAGAACAAAGCTGTCAAATTTGGCTGGCATCTTTAATATGGACCTGTCACGCAAATTTCTGCTACTCTGCTGAACTAAGGTTTCTTCTGTATCTTCAGCATTACACGATATCTCCTCCATTTCTTTTCCCACATCTGCTTCTGGTGTTTGAAGCGGCTTTTTCACTATTTCCATATCTGAGTTTTGAATATCAGTAGAAGATACATCAGGAACACAGTTAAGTTTTTTATTTTGGAATATCACATCTCGACTCAGGATAACCTTGTTCTGATCTTTTATCCATATTCTATAACCATCTTTTTCACCACTGTAGCCAACAAAAACTCCTTTAACACTCTTTTTGTCCCATTTCCTCCTTTTTTGTTGAGGTACATGGACAAAGCACTCGGTTCCAAATACATGCAGGTGGCCAATTTTGATCACTTCTTTGGAAAACCACAGTTCATAAGGGCTTTTGTCTTTAACTGATGTTGGCCCTGTTCTGTTCAACACATAAACAGACGTATTCACTGCTTCTGCCCACAGTTTCAAAGGAAGGTTTGTAGCATAAATCATAGATCTCGCACTTTCAACAATAGTTCTGTTTTCACGTTCTGCAGCTCGATTTTGTTGAGGCGTGTAAGGCATTGACATACGAGAAGAGATTCCTGATTTTTCAAGAAGACTCTTCACTGTTGAATTTATAACCTCTCCTCCACCATCACTTAGCACCTCCTTGATCATATGCCCAGTATTTTTCGCTTCATTAAGAGACGTTTCAAGGCACTTGGAAACTTCATTCTTGGACTGCATGAAAAATACCCGACGGTATTTGGTGAAATCATCTTTGAAACAAACGTAGTACTTAGCACCGCCTAGAGACTGTTGCTGCATTGGACCACATACATCTATATTTATCAATTCTCCTGGCGTAGTAGCCCTTTGTTTCCTTGTTCCAAAGGGACGACGACTCTGCTTGCCATAACAACATCCATCACATATTTGGCTGTCTTTGCATCACCTTTTATTTGATATTTTCTCAGTATATCATTAACATGAGCCTTGTTTTGATGACACAGTCTTTCATGCCACAATTGTAAGGATTGGTCTGCCGAGGCAACACATACTTCAGCAGCAACACATACTTTTGGATAAAGAACACGTATTTCTAATGCATACAAGCCATTCACAGTTCTTACTCCTTTCAAGCGCACTCTGCCATCTCTCAAGAGGGAACACTCATCTTTTGATGCCTGGAACTTGAAACCTCTTTTTAAGGTCTGACTGATGGAAAATAGATTTTTACTAATGTCAGGAACATACCACACCTCTGTCAGATGATGCTTCTCTCATTTACTATTGACCTTAATTTCAATATTCACAGTTCCATGTCCATAAGCCATAATTGCACCACTATTTCCCACATATACTGGCTTAGGTGAGACAAATTTAGTGAAGTCCACAAAATAATTTTTGTGCTTAGTCATGTGAGCAGAGGCTCCACTGTCGGCAATCCACACTTCACTTTCTGGAACACCTTCCACAGTACACACAAAAGCATCACCTTCAACTTTTGGTTTACTTCCTTTCTTCCAACAGTCCTTAGAAAGATGACCTGGCTTACGATAGACGTAACATTTTCTCCCAGGTTTCTTGAAAACTTTCTTCCTAGTAGCAACCAGGGATGTGAAATCTGTTGACTTTGAAGGTAGTCTCATTTCAATAAGGCGAAGTCTTTCAGTTAATTTATTGACTGATCTCTCCTCTATGGGAACTGACTCCCAAACACTCTTGAACTCAAAATATTCTGATGGCAATGTAGACATGATTCTGCTCATCAGCAGGAGATCCGGCAATGTTGTTTTAGCAACACGCCTTAGATCGTCGTTTAATTCACTAAAGTTCCTTTGCAGCTTTGCAATATGGCTTGCAATATCATCCTCCAGTTCTTTTTCACTGCGAAAAAACTTCTCCATCAAACGATCGAGTCTTTGCCCGGAACTCTGCTCATATACCGACAGCAACTTTTCCCACACACTTTTAGCTGTGTTGCAAACCGATGTCAATTCAGCATTGCTGTCATCCATATTGCCCACAAGAATCAGTTGTGCCAGGGAGTCATCTTTAATGAAAGCCTTCTGCGCTTTCTCATACGCAGCAATCGCTTCAGCTGAAGCCTCGGCCGGTAATCTTGGGCATTCCCGATCTCCACAAACAACATCATGAACATCGTGATGTCGCAACAAGAGTTCAATTTGCCGCTTCCATTTACTCCAATTTGCAGCTCCCACAAGCTTTTCAATATGAGCTTTGAATTCCATTTCAGTCTCTGTACACGTGCTTAGGCCTAACAAACACACGTGGTGTTTTAACTTATAATTTTTCTTTCAAAAAAAATATAATCTTTTCTCCACGAAGACACTTAACAAATCACAGGGATTCCTGGGCCCATAACCTGTTGTAGAAATACTTTGCAGTAGGATTTATTAAGTGTAGATTCTAAGCACCTTGAAAGCACACAGCAATCATTACATCAGAAAAGGTAAACACTAAAGATGTTGCCAGATGTAACGAAACGATTACAATTAATTTGATTATTTCAATAGTGATGAGGCTCAACTTTTACAAGTATTAGCGAAGTAGAATGAACGGCAGGGGCGATCCGAAACCTATAGTTCGAGTAGTCATGTTAAACTGCAAGAATGGGATTCGAGCAGGAGGTCACCGACAGGCGTTTAGAGGGCAATTGGCGTGATATAGGTGTGGTAAATCGGCAATTTGATGTAAGGGTTGTAAACAGTGATACAGTGATTCGAATGGTAACAGGTATAGCAGGTGTTTCGTTAATCGGTATCCGAGAATCGGGTGGTCCGAAGAGACTATGTCAATGCTTCTCAAAGTTTCAATATTTGTGACTCAATATTCAATCAAAATTTTCCTTGTGCCCCCTCCATGCAATAACAATGTATTGAATTCAATAATACTATACTTTGCTACAATACGACTTTAATCTCTCAAGTGCCACCTGCGTATATAAATGGCTCCGAACGTATATATGTCTTTCCAAAGTACGATCTTTTTTTTGTGCACTGCTATCCATAAAATTATTACGAATGCTTTGGAATGCGATTAAAAGACATGGACAGTGTTTTCGAAGGATTTACTTATTTTAGTAGATTTGCTTTTTATTTCTTTACCAACCCCACCCCCAACGTACCCAATACATCACATACGCGTGCCTATGTGGAAAATGGCGGCACTAGAGAGCGAATCGCGTAATTTTTATCGTCAGTTAAGGGGTTAATTATAAACCGGACAAATTATTAAGATAAGTGTTAATTTTTGTGTATAACTTTATATATCACAAGCCCATAGGGCCATTAGTAACTACTAATGTTATTCTCAGACTTATTAAATTAATTATAAAATACAATATCGCTACTGATACATTTATAAGTGTATCATATCATAGTAAATGTGTATTTTATTTTGTAAGAATGTGTTTTGTTTGTTTACTTTCAGTAAATTAATAATTTTTTAAATAATCTTTTCCCCGACTTTTCAAAAAGCTCGCTCCCCCCTCGTAGAGTTATTAGGTCCCCTGGGAGGGGGGCTTGCCCCACAATTTGAGAAACGCTACTCTATAAGAACTACAAATATGTGCAAAACAAAAATAGAAGAAAGAAAATATCAGTGTCGGTACGCTGTCAGTTTCTTTCCATCTTTTATACCGGTTGTGGCTAGCTTTCGTTAGCCCGAACGGGGAAACCAGTTAAGGAGATAAGTACCATCTTCACACTTTTTTTTATTTGTAATATTTGATTATTGGTTTTAATTGTATTTTATAAAGGTTATATTTAATAGTAATTCCATTCAAAAAAATTTTAATATGCTGCAAAATGTTTGTAAAATTTAAACTTTTTTTTAACTTTTTTTTTTAACATTTTTAAAATTCTTAAGGTTTTTTTAAATATGTTTATTTTTTCAAAAATTTTTTTCCAAGTATCTCATAATATATTACATAAAACTTTGCATGGGTTTTTTTCTGCTGTAGCTCTTCAATTTTTTATTAATTTTTTTATGGTTAAACTTCCAAAAAAAATCTCAAAAAAACATTAATTTTGATTTTGAAATTTTTTAGAAAAAGTACTAAACACATTAGAGCTAATTCCATGTACAGTTTTACAAAGCATACATTTCAGAACATGTATAAAAATTTCTAGCCCATACTTCAATTATCAAAAAAGTCTTAGGGTTTTGAATAATAGTATATGTACAAAAATTCAACATGGAGAAAAATGAGCTTGAAGCTTTCATTCCATGAATAGCATGATATAATATTTATCGAATAGTCTGAAACTTTTATGAAATATTAATTAGCTTATTTAAAACTGCTTACCATAAAAAATTACACAAATGTAGAACAATTAAATAGTATACTGCCATAATGAATATATAGAAGAAAACGAATGAAAGATTGATATTTCATAAAACTTTTTATGTTAATAATTATAAGAAAAATACACACACTTCAGAGCTAATGTACAACATGTACAAAAGATGTTTATGTCTTTATTTTTTATTTCCATGATTTTAAAAGCCTTCGAATGTTAAATATTGTACACCAATGAAAGCAAAATCAAATAACAATTTATAGGTAAAACTAGTTGCATGGCCCGGCGTTGCACGGGCTTTTTCAAGTGTATAGATGTTTTTGCCTTTAAAATTTCCCCTTCTCATATTGGTGTAAGCACTCTCCCTGGTTTGTTTGTGACTTCCATATTAATATTTCATTAAAATACCCTTTTTTGAAATTCCTTCCATCTCTTCGCTTCATCAGATGGGTCTGTTTCACGTCAGAATATCCCAGCGTTGCACGGGCTCTTACCGAGTACATCACTTTACCTAATGGAAATTTCCCCTTTCCCTCTCGACGCCAGCACTTCTAGGAGAGTGATTTCTATATTTATGTCATTAAAATTCCTTTTTTGTTTCGAAATGTCTTCCACTTTTCCTTGTTATGAATACTTCTTTTTCCTCGTTTAACCGGTGTTGTACGGGCTTTTTCGAGAATATAAAGCTCTTTTTCCCTCCTTTTTCCTTCAAGGATAAGATCAAATTTCTATTTTTGATTACTAATTTACAAAATTAATCTTACTGCTTATTTCTGGGTGTTTGGTTATTTCATTAAAAATATGTAACTATAAAAAAGAAGTATGGGAGAGTAAACCTAGACACATACATTTGCTTCCAATCTCTGCATAAAAAACATTCAAAAATTAAAATAATTCTATCAAATAAAAACATTTTAGCATTTTTTTAATAATTTTAATGTTTTTCACACTAAATTGTTTTTTTTAATAAAGAAAACTATCTGTTGTGGTGTATCAGAAAGTAGTCTTTCTGAACATGCTCCATAAGCCTCACACACACATACACAAACTGGTCAATTCTGTCGTAGGTTACTGGCATTTGGTGAATTTAGCAATTTTTTTCGTTGCATTTTTATGGCCCCTTGAAATAGAAAAGTGCCTTTTTTAAAATGTTTTATGTGGAAAAAAGCATAAAAATAGAAACAATTTTCAAAATTACGAAATTTCCTAAATTTTTAGAATAATTTTTACAATATATCATCTCAGTCTAACTTAGCATCAACTAGAAATATATATACAATTTACCAATCTACTTTAAAAATAGTCGTATAACTGTGTTTTTTTTTTTTAAATTTAAATCCAAGAAATGCAGTTCTTGTTTCCTAATGTTTTCAAAGATTGAAAACTTTAGGATTTCCCATAAATATGTATGTTGTCTTAAAATTGGTGATGAATAACGTTACTTCTATAGGACGGAAAAAAGTAACAATAATTTTATGTGGATTATGGAGATTTCCCGCGAATATTATGGATAAAAGTAAAGTGCTCGGGATTTTCGTAATAAATCGGTTCTTTCAAGTATAGGTAGTAACAACAAATGATGAATGACAACAGAAAAACAATATTTATTTAACCCTTTAAGCGTTCCAAACGTCTTTTTCTGCCATCCTGAGATGCTTCAAAAACGCACCACACGTTCTTTCCCGTAAGACCGGGGACTCACCAAAAATGCACCAAACGTGTTATTTCCTCCTCAAGTAACAGCTTCGAAAGTGTTAGAGACGTCTTTTTCCGAATTCCTTTCCCCCCTTTAAAGGCTTAACATCTTGAAGGATAATTAGGGAGGGTTGGGGTGACACAATGGACTCTGACGGGAAGTTTTATGGCATGCGGGAACCCCGTTCTTCCCCTGCAGCAATCGTAAAAAAACTGGGAGGAATTTAAAACCTCCAGAGCGTACGGACTATCTGTTAAAGTTTGTAAGTAAACTTGACTTGAAATTTCTTTGGGTTTGAATTAAAAAAATTCTCTGATGTAGTTTTCACGATCTAAGCATTTTTATAAATCTTTCATTTAAATCATTTTTTAAGTTCCATCACATAAGTAATATAGATGATATACTCACTTTTGATTTAATAATTTGAAATTCAACGAATTGGGAAGGAAAAGGGTAGCTTGATAAAATCACATTTTTTTCTTTACCTTAAAATTCTCAAGTAGAATTAAGTTTTTTTATAATGTATCTCTAAAAATATCTATGATATATCTATATTTAAATTCAAAGTATATATTAAAACAATGAGGATGATTTACAGTTTCGTTTTTCTTATTTTAATTAATACTTCTAAGTTTTTTTTAAAAGGAATTATTTCGTTTGTGTCAAAAATTTATAAAAAAAAAAGGTTCAAAATTTAAAACCTGTTAAACTTTTAAAATTCTAAACATGAATAATTTTTAAGTTTCCGTACAACAGAACTTGCAAAAATTTTGTATGCATTGATAAAAATAACAACAAAAAAACCTATTTAAATCCTTTAGTTTTTCATAATATCAAAAGCCAGGTGTTCAGAGTATCTTACATACAATTCCTAGTTTTTTATTGTTTAGATAACGAATTATAATAGAATTTTTAATGTCTGAACTTCAGTTTCCTTCAAAGAGAATAGGAACAACAAGCTCAAATTTTTAAGCTTGAATCTTCGGGCAAAGAGAAATGAAAAGAGCACCTGGACAAATTTACAGTTGACATTTGCGCCAATAAATAAATATAAAGATCCATTTTTTAAATTCAAGTAAAAAAAATATCTATTTATGCAAAATCTCTTATCATTTAGATTCTATTATAGAGGTTGACTGAAGAACAAGTACTTAAAATTTGGACATTTTTTGTAATCTTAACCATACAAAACCAGGAATTTTATATTAGCTGCACTGAAATTCTGCATTTGAATTTCGAAAAATATATTTATGTATGTATCTCGCGTACGCAGTTGAAAAAAATTTACCATAAATACTAATAATTCTTTGGATATTTAAAATTTTAAATTGAATTTTTAATTCATTCCACTTCTAATATTTTTTCATTTATTTCGTAAATTTCATAAAATTTGGTTGAGTGAGTGAGTGAATATTAACGTCGCTCTGTTCAGCTATACTCGAGAACTTTTGGCGACGAACCTCGTCATTTTGAACCATAGTCAAGTGACGAGGATGACACCTGTGCTAGCACCTCTCTCCTTCTCCTAACTACCACACCACACCACACCAACAGAGGGTCGTTTCAGCTCTTGACAGACTTAACGTGCATCGTTCCTCTACACGGCGGGTCTTCAGTGGTAATGGGCTCGAACTCATGATACGCCAGCCACGAGTCCGTTACCTAGAAAAGGTTTACCTGTTTCATTAAAAGATTCTAAAGTGAAGAAAGTGGAAATTATTGCCTTCCAAAAGGGAAAAATGATGTGTGTTTTGAAGTACAAGGATAAAAAACCCCTGCATATGATTAGCATTTTTCATAACGCTGATATGATGGAAGTGAAAGCTAAGAAACAAGATTCTGTGAAAATGAAACCAAAAGCAGCGGTGTTTTATCTATCAACACCATGGGTGGTGTTGATAGATCAGACCAGTGTCTATCCTACTATCCTGTTGACCGAAATCAACAAAGGAAATACTACAAGAAGATTTTTCGACAGTTGTTAAATCAAATTGTGTGGAATTCCTTCACTATCTATAAAAAAAATGGCGGTATTTTAAATCATATTGGTTTTCGAATGAAACTGATTGAACGATTGATAGAAGAAGGAAGTAGTAATTCCGATTCTCGAAACTTTGTTACCTCTGAAATTTCTGAAAATATAGTCCGTTTAATTGGAAGGCATAAATGGAAATATGTGCTTCATAATGGCTTCATATGTGGAAAGTGACTCTTCAAGAAAAAACAAACCACCACGAAAATGTGTCGTATGCTACCTTAAGAAAAATGATAACGGAAAATGCATTCGAAGAGAAACACGTTTTGAATGTAAAGATTGTAATGTTGAACGATTGTGTGCAGCGCCGTGTTTCGAAAAATATCACACTGTGACAGTGCTATAAACGACGTATATCAATCAATCAATGACGTATCTATCAATGTGTACAAAATTTTTTTCTTAAAATTAACGGTTTAAAAATAATGTTTTGAACAAATATATTTGTTTTTGCCCTCTATATGCATATGTACACTTCTAGCTTCAGTAATGTACAATTGTTTAGATAAACTTTTGGCTTTGTAAAGGGTATTTTGCTTTGACTAAACATTTTATAGCAAATTGTAATGATATTTTGTATACTTCTTTGATAATTTTTGCTATTTATACCTATTTAAATTATTATTTATAAAAGTTTCTTTGCAATTGTTTGTAAATTGAACAAAACCTTTTCTTACACAATTATGTATATTTGAGGATGAATTCTGATTTATTTTATATTCAGTAAATACAAAAATGTTTGTAAATTGTTTTTTCTTTGCAAATTTATTTGTTTTAAAGCATGCCTATTTATATAATGAAAATTCTAACTATCCAAATTATGTCGGGCTTTTTCTCCATTAAAGGCTTTTAGGATTTTAGAAATCATCTTGTAATTATTCATTATATATTTAATAAGGAAAAATATTTCCATACATAAATAAATTTTTGGTCCCGTAAGAATATAATTGTTTTTAGCTACAGTTTGTAAAATGTATTGGAATTAGTAGTGCGGCCGGAGTTTTACAAATTATGATTGTTTTTGACTGCACTAAGTTATGTATTATATTTCATTTTCTCTCTCTCTCTCTCTTTTTACATTATGAATAGAAGTCATAAACAGTTTTATAACAGTAAAATAAATTTTTGTTTTATATTCAAATTATGCTATTATATTGATCCTGAAAATAATAAGTTAGTTTGACAAGCCATTATTTAACAATTTTAAAGCATTGAGCATTTTGGAAGTTTTTTAAAACTTTTATAAAATACTAAATTATTAAAAATATTTAATTATTGTAAATGATTTATATTTCTTAGATTATTGGAAACAAAAAGTAGAGAATTTAAAAATCTATTTCTTTGTTGGATTTTAATAATTATTTTTATAGCTAAACCTGGAAAAACACGAAATTTTTCAAATATTAACTTTAAGATTTTTTAAAAAAACATAACTGGAGCTCCCAGTCCTAAATCCATATGAACTTTTATGGATCATATGTTTGGGAGTATTTACAAGATATTTCAAGATTAGAAGAAAAAAAAGCGTTAGGGATTAGAAAACACATTTTCAAAATTAAAAGTCTGAAAAAAACACATTTATAAAATTTGGAAAGGCAAAAACAAAAACTAATAGTGTCTGTAAAGCTCTAATTTTTAATGTTATTTTCCAACTTATGTTCTACATCCAAACACTACTTGAAATAATTATGACCGAAAATATCTATTTAATTCAAAATATTCTTTTACGCAATGTTAATAACATTTGTTACTTTGATAGATTATTCGGTTTCATCTTAACCTAATATTTTCACAGGAGTTTTAAATACACAAAACATTTATACACACAAAATAATAGTGATATAAAGGTATTCCCGAAATCACCAAGTTTGTAAATAATGTCAATTTTTTTTTTAAATCGGGGTAGTTTAGGAAGTTTGGGTTTTTGTTGCATGGACTTGAAAATACTAAAGTAGTACTACAAAATATTTTTATTATAATGTAGTTAAGACATCAGGGAATATTTAGTTCTTTCTACAACATTTGTATTCAGAACATTTACATTTTGAAGTCTAATTGTAACATCATCTGTGAAGGCTGGATTTTAGATTTATAAATTTCAGTCGCGTATTCCTTCCCTTTCAAATGTTATTTCTCACAGAAGCCTGCTTACATTTTTGTCATGCCATTTCTCAACAGGAAAAAATTAATGAAAACAGAGTAAAAAGCTTTTAAATTATATAAATTATAAGTACAAATAAATATAGTGGTCTTTAAATCAATCTTAATTAAGTAAATGTGAGAGAACTCAGAAGCTTCAAAACATAGCAAACAGAAATGATTTTAGAAATTAAAATTTCAGTTAATACCCATTTCACACGAAAAAGTGGCTTGTGTTCAAAAATATTTTCAATTAATTTAATTTAGAATTTCAAAAACACTTTAAAGTGAATTCAAAACTAAAACCAAATCTCAGAAAACTTAAAATTTCTTAAAACCTAATTAGTTTTCAGGTCTTCTGGAATGTATGCTTTGTCTAAGATCCAGCCTAGAGCCTAGGCTTTTTTTACAGTTTGAAAGTATCCCCTAAAAAGATAAGAGAAAGATCCCAGTTCAATTGGAGCAAGCTTTCGAAATATATGGGCCACAAATTTTTTTTTAAAAACCCTGATGTTTTTGTTATTATGCCTTAAATTTGGAAAAATTCTCGACACTTAAGAGAATATTATTTAAAAATCAAAAATTATAATCCGTTTTTTTCCACATGTGTAATTTTTTTACAAAACTACCCAAAATTTTTAATATAATAACATTTTAAAAGCAAAAGGTAGGGTTTTCTTGCAATATAGAATGAATTATGAGGATAATGAATTTATACTGTTAATATTTAAGAATAAAATAGCAATTTGTAAGGTTCTAATCCTGGAATTAAGGATACATCTCTAAATGTTAAAATTGCTTATAAAATTTCTTATATTATTAATTGTCAGTTAATTTTACTTATGTAAAATGTTTTAAGTGTACTGTTTTTAAAAGACAAAATTAATCAGTAATGCACACACATCTTTGCAATGACTGAATTGAAAGATGTAGCTATGGATGACAATTTTCCCATTTATAAATATATGCGAATATGCATTTAAAGGATGTAATACTAAAGAAAAAGAAAAATGAAAATCAAATCTGAGTAGAAAATGGGAAGAAACGCTTTCGCATTTAACACATTTAAGAAAATATATTTCCTTATTAAAATTATTGATTGAAAGTGTATTATGTGATTCCGACAAAAATGCTGAAGTGGTGAGAGTATTATTTTATTCTTAGAGTAAGATGTAATGATGAGATTTGATTTATGCCCAAAAAATTCATTCAACAGAAAAGTATAAATTTAAGGATTAAAATTTGCATAAATTAAAAGTATTAAAATCTCTTTAATGTTATTTTAAATTAAAAATATAATTAAATGTAGAAAGCCCAGTTTTATTGTACAAACTTCTTCATCGTATATATAACAGAGGTTCCCAAACTTCGTTGTCTCATAGACCCCTTGCCATGTTTTTCGGTTTCGGGTAGACCCCTGCCTACCTAATATTAAATTTTTGCAAATTTATCAACTTAAATATCTTTTTGATAATTGGTGCTACTACTTTCAAAAAATTAAATTTTTAACTGTAATGAAGTATAGTTCTGCGTTTAAAACTTAAGAAGCGCATATAATGAATTATAGTTAAAACAAAATTACTGAACAAATGCTTTTAAAGAGAAGGATGAATCTGGTGTTTCAATAACAAATTTTCATATTTAATATCAATCTTGTCAGGTTTAACCCTAACCTTCCTTTTTCGTAAGTGCCTACTTCTTTCTTTCTTTTCCTTTCTTTTTTTTTTGTTTTTGTTTTGAGATTGGCAAACTCAGTGAAACCCTCTCACAAGGAAAAACACATTTAAAAACTTTCTCATGATATTCCATATTTTGTGACAAATATCAGGTATGTCTTTTTAAAGCCAAAACTACTGACATCCGTTTCTACAAGATCTTCATTAGGACCTATTCTAATAAGTTCCTATTGCAATATGACACTTTTTTTTTTCAAAGCGACTATTTGAAATCATTGTCTACTGCTGTATTACAAAAAAAAAAAAAAAAAAAAAATCTCAAACTTAGTTTCAAAATCTGAGTAAGGGCATTTAAATGTTAAACGTAGGTTAAAATGTCCTGACAGACTGTGACAAATATAAAAAATTCGTGACGTTCAATATTATACTTCTTTAGCTTAATTTTGGAAAAAAATGCTGAAATATTCCTTGTATTAATAAAATTTATGTTATCACCTAGTATGGTAGTCAACTTTTATGTTGTTAAACTAACCTCACTAAATTAGTAAACGTTAAATTGGTAAAAATCTAGTTCCCACTGGATCAAATTTTTTAAAGAATAACGTCATGATCTGGTTTAATGAGAACCACGATCATAGACCCCATTTACACCTCATGAGCCCCCAAATTATTTTTTTTACTCGCGGGGAACTCTTGCAGGTCGTCATAAACCCCTGGAGTGCATATAGATACCTTTGGGAATCATTGGTATATAATGATACTACATTTATTCTCATTTTGCTTTTAAAAAAAATGATCACTTTTACTTTTTACCTCATAATTTTTTTTAAAAAAAAAAAGAAAGAAAAAAACAGGAAATCGGTTTGCGTTTTCTTAGTCTGATATTCAACAATGATTACAGATTACTTCTGTCTTGATCAAATCGTAATACCCAAATCAAAATGTTTTTTTTTTTTTTTTTTTAGTTTTAAAAAGTAATAGGAGAAAAATATTAATTTTCTTTTGCTTATTAAAAATATTTTTCAACTTTTAACTCGTCATTCTTTAAATCTTTATTTTTTATCCTTTTTTTGCTGTTACTATGATTCAACAAATTGGATGGTTTCTGTTCGCCGTGATGTGGATCCAACGTTCATCACACAATTTTCTCCCAAGGCAACAGCTATGAATGAGAAATCTCCCCTTTTTCCAACAACACAGAAACCGAAAAAGCAATAAAATCGTCCCCAACAAAAGCGCTTGTAGACCTCCCGTATCTTAAAGGGGGAAGGCATAAAATTGTGGTGCATTTTCGAAGTAGTTCGCAAAAGTACACAGGAACCGTTTCGCTACGCCAGCTTTGAAAAGTAGACCGCTTTTGAATGAGTTTCAATTAGATCCTCAACCACCCAGAGGGTTAATAAGATATATATCTTAAACTCAGTGTTTCCCGTAAAAATA
>BMAO01007231.1:0-17820 GCA_019973975.1 Trichonephila clavata
AAATTAATCCAGATTTTAATCCATATCAGTTGTATTTGGTTATTTTGGTGAACGTCAGGCTAAAAGGGCTTTAATTGAAAAAACAGACTGGGTAGGGCATTTATTAGGTTTGTTACCTTTGGATATCGTGCAGTTCATTGCTCGCGAACGGAGGAACAAGCAGAAAATTATGACTATATTAAAAAACTATTAAACGATTTAAGTTAAGTCCGGAAGTCTTTCGCCAGAGATTTGTTAAACACCAAAAGAAATCGGATAGTACCTGGAAAGACTTCACCTTTGAAATGACTATTTAGAGGAGTGGCTATTCGGCCTAGAGATCGAGTCGTTTGAGGACCTTAAAGATTTGAATGAGATAAAGAATTGAAAGATATGAATAGAGGCGCTTTCTCCATTGTGACGACGTCACACCATGCTTAAAAATGATAATGTTAATTACCTATAACCCTTATGTAGCTATAGTAGGAATATATAAATTCAAATATCCATTTATTTTATTATTTCTTTATAATTCATGCATATATTCATATACAAATATCAAACTGGTAGTCATATTTTTTCAATTTGTATGCAATTTTCTGCTTCAATTGTAAAATTCAAGTCATAATTTCTTAGCATCACGTGAATCATTGTTATGTCTGGAATTAATCACCAATATCTGGAATTAGTCGCCAAATCTGGAAATGGAATCTAAATTGATTCGCCAGATGCGGGATGGGATCTGAAAAAAGGAAATCGTTGATCATGATCAGGACAACGGGACAAAATTATGAAATTATTGTATTGTCATCGGTCCTGGACAAGTGTACAAAATTTTGAATTAATCTGACCTTTTAAAGTGAGTAGAAATTGAGTTCAAAGATTCCGTCACATACAAGTGAAGCTTATAAAAGAGTGTTAAACAAACATTTCTAAATGCTTCGCATTTATTTTTCCCAAAATTATTGGGACAAATTTTAAGGGGATTGGGGGGACGTCACAAAGATTCAAATTTGCAAACCAACTCATAGTCGGAAACATAATGGGAAAGTACTAGGGCAACAACAAGGAACAAAGAAGCACGAGACTGAGATCATCTGAAACAGTTATTGATCAAAGCTGAGTCATGCTATGAGCTCGAGTCACTCGTATCCTACCCTCTCTATGCCTATTACCTCATAATAATCCACATTCACATAAACTGAGAAATTCGGTGGTCCGTTGCACCTATTTATAGGTATCTTTCGCGATACAATCATTCTGCTGATCGTGCATCTCCTTCTGCCAATCCCTAAATGAGATGCATATCTGCTCGCTCGCTGTTTGTAAAACGTTCCATATTGTTCTGAGGGTAATGACAGCTCAAATGACTGCGGTAATGCAGGTCTGTTTCCTCCAATGATCTTGTGATTAGCGCCACCTAGTATCAAAAGAAGGTGTTTCCACAACCATGGGTTGCATGCAAATCTGAATCCTTTTGATGTCCCCTAACTTCCCATAAAGTTTGTCCCAATAATCCTGAGACACCCTGTATAAGTGTTTGTGGACAGCGGTGTCACTGTAACGGTACTCACAACAACGGATATCCTCACTCTGAGTGATGTTGTCACACATCATTGCCAATCTAAGGAAACCTGTAAACAGTAAAATGAAAAAAATATTTGAAATTATTTGAATAATAGTATGTGATATCGCATTCATATTTTCAAAATGTTTCAAAATCTCACTTTATGACTTGTTTCCATTTATCCAAAGTGGTCGTGGCAGCCAAGGGGTCATGGTCACGGACTGAGGGTAGGCGTTTCATGAGTTCTAGCTTAGTGCCACTGAAGACCCCCAGTGTAGAGGCGCTTTTATATGCTAAATATGTAGAACTCAAAAGCTTTCTATTGGCGTGTTGTGGTAGTTTAGAGAGCAGGTGCCATCTCTGGTGTCGCCCTTACCACTTTATTCAAGCTATGAGGTCCGTCGCCAGTAGCATTCGTGTTCCTTTAGAGTGCTATGCTTAAAAACACTCCATATATCCAAAAATGAAATGTAGCAGCATTAGCCGAAAGGTCATGATCGCGAACTCGTGGCCGACGTTGTCTTTGATTTCAGGTGCCTTTAAAGACCCTGAAGTGTAAAGGGGTTGATGCCCTTTAATCTAAAAGTTTTCATATTGGCATGGTGTGAAAGTTTGGAGAGTAGGGAACTATATCTCTGTTTTCATCCTTGGAAAACTCTGCATCATTCCATAAATTATTTTGATGGCTTCACAAGCGAAGGACTTGGCTTATGTAGGTTACGATTAGTTTTTTTAACTCATCATCGTCAATGGTAGGAATGGCGTCATGCTTAAACGAGCATGGATTCGTCGGATTGCATTGATTTTGTCTTCATTAACGACACGCTTGTCTTAGTGTAGATAAAATCAAATCCATGTGTTGAGAGCGTAGTCAGCTCAAGATCCAGTAAAATCATGGGTCTGGAAGACCTGGCGTCATAGTGTAGACTGCAATTATGATGCTGAAAACCTTTTGGTTTCCCTAACGGGGGCCTTTTGACTGGTCAACTTAATGTTCGAGAGATGCTGCAACCAGTTGCCATCCTGTTACTGAACGCCCTGTTTCAACTCCTTTTCCAACAAAGCAATGTTCCTATACATGCTGCTGTTGTCTCTATCGACATGTTGTAGATACACTTTAATTTTCTATGGTCTTGGTATCTTCACCAGACCTGCTTCAATCCGAAAATGTATTGAATGGCATAAAACGAGAAATCACTATTCAACGTTTGCTACGTAATCTGTATCAACTTCGTACCAGGATTTCTATGACTGTTATAAGACTTCTACGACTAACTATTAAAGTATCCGACTACTTACAACTTTTTTTAAAAAATGGAGATATAGGGATTTGTTGTCTTTTGATTTGTTTAGTACATTTTAAGAAAAATATGCTAAATTAAGAAGAGCAAAATAAATTATTACTAAAAATAGGAAAAAATTATTAAAAATTGACAAAAAATAACATAAACGCGGCCCGTACTGTACCAAAAGTTTGTGAACAAATTTTCAATTTTGATGTGCTGCTATATTATTCGGTTTTGAAGTAACCTTCAGGATAAGAGATTTTAATTTTTACAAAAACTAGAGCACTTAATCTTAGTTATTATATGATATTGCTTAGAATAAGTGATTATATTAACATAAAGTATTGTAAATTTCGTAGTAAAACAACAGTGATTGATAAATCTGAAGGTTAAAACATTTCTACTATTATACAGAACATACAGAAAAAATTCGGTTAATTATTCTGAAAACTTTTTTAGCAATCGCTGGCCCCTTCAGTATTTAAAAAAAAAAAACACACACACACATTTCGAGTAAAACGCGTTTTAAAGTATGATATCTTGCTTAAAGTAATGGCATCTGCTTTTACTAAAACACTTGTAGTTTTTGTTCTAAACGAAAAATATTAAACGGTATTTTTATAAAGCTAATAAGATGGTCTATAAAATAAAATCCTAAACTAATTTGTCCATTTTTGGCAAAATTCCCGATTTTGGGGTAGTCGGATACCTTGAGGTGCTTTGCATGTTGGAAATAATTGTAGACATGTCCTTATGTATGATATCAGTAATCTACACATTCTGCTGATGAACGTCAACATGACTGAATAATTTTTACTTCCGATGATTTATCAATTCAATGGCTGTTAGTGCACTTCGCCCCTTTAAAAGGCTGTTCCAGACGATGTTAAGATATTCCACGAGTTTTAACATTTCACAGTGTATATATATTACATTATTATACACTATAATGCTCAAAATTAAACACATAAAAATGAGATACATATTTCAACAAAATCTGTCATTTTGCTTGAAAATTTGGTATAGTAACACATTATACAGTAAGGAAAGGCTGGAAATTAAAAAAAAGCATAATGTTTCAGCGTAAGCTGATTTGCAAATAAGAGCCACAATGGTCAAAGTACGATACGCAATAACTCGAAATTTCTCATCTGATAAGAGATAGGCCACATTTTATTTAAGCCTTACAATGTGCTCTCATACTATTAATGTGAATACTGATCAACAATTGGGGCAGTAATTCACATTTTTCCAAAAGAGGGGATTTTAAATCTTGTAGTGGATTGTCATCATTCAATGGCTCTTAGAGAATCACAGAAGGTCTAAGTCAGATTGAGATCTATACACCTCGATGGCCACACCATACGGCGAATACCCTCTTATTCCAGATAATCGTGTAGTAATCAGCTCTGTGTGCTCAGATTAAACGAATTGATTAAAACAATTCACATTAACGAATCACATTAAACAACATTAAAACGAATTGATCTCTCACAACTCCTCAAAAAAGCCGTACATAAGGTTCTAAAATCTCATCCTTTTAGAGCTCTGGTGTCGTACCAGCAGAGAAGGTATGGAGTAGCATACGTGCGTCCACTATTATGCCTCCTATACCAGGATGACAGTGCCACCAAAGAGATGTCTAATGTTTGCAGGATGATAGCATTTCTTGAGCTGTCTAGATGAGAACTCGGCGAGAATCGCTTTGTATGCTGAATCGTGGTTCATCACTTAAGGTAACCGACTGTTTGCGACCCCTCAGGGGGCTCACCTTCTTTAGGTGAGTACGGGTGTCACAATCCCGAGGTGCCTAGTGATCTTTTCCTTTTCCCAAGGGGTTTACTCTCTTTGGTAAACGGGTGTCACGAACCCGGGTACCCTAGTGATCCTTCTCTATTTTCGACCCTCTTGTCATTCAATTTCCCTTTTCTTCTTTTCCCGTCTAGACTACAGACAATTTTTCGAAATTTAAATGTACAAAACTATTGATTAATTTTTTATTAGATTACTCAAAATATTCATTAATAATACTATATTTTTCGTTTTGTATTGCGTTAAATTCGTTTAATATTTTTTTTCGACAATTTATTTTAGTGCGTATTTCTTTGTTTTCTTACTAACAACGTTGGTTTTCCGACCCGCATGTTTTGCCGTGTGCGGCGTCCCGTAAGGAGGAAAATGGTGTCCTGGGATACCTTTTGCGTTCCCTTTGGCCCACGCTTCGCTATAGACGGGTGGCAGGAGCGAGCCCGCTCCTGTCAATCGGCTGGTGATGACTATCAGAGACATTGCTGTAGGGTTAGTGCTGCAGATAAGGGGTGGCGGGTTTACCCGTTGGATCCTCGCCCTGATGCTGTAGCATTATATTCTGGGTGTACTTCAGGTAAGCGCCGTGCCTGGCTTTGCCAGATGACCGCCACGCCCCTTGTTGGCCCGTGGGGGGGGCACTCCAGAACAAGTTTTCACTGCTATGATCCATTTATGTCTCGTTTTACCAATTTATACATAATATTGCAGTACTTCACGTTTTTCATCTTTCGTAACAAAATAAATGTCCAGAAAATCCCCTTTTGCGATTTCAAAGCCCTCCAAGCAATCGGTGAACCAAAATCGGTTAAAAAAATGCGATCTGGTGATTACTTGTTGAAACAAAATCAGCTATTCAATCGAAATCTTATCTGTCTGCAAAAACATTTCTCGATTCTACACTTACAGTTACTCAAGCCGAGGTGTCATATCTGAACCTGACCTGTTGACCACCCCTGAGTCAGAAATTCTTGATGGATTTTCTGATCAGGGTGTTATTCAAGTCAGAAGAATTACGATTAAAAAAGATGCCGCCATTATTCCTACGAAACATTTGATTTTAACTTTCAATAGCCCGAATCTTCCAGGTACAATAAAGCCTTCTGCAGAATACGTTCGTGCATCCCGAATCCTCTGCGCTGTTTCAAGTGTCAGAGGTTCGGACATTCTCAAACTTCCTGCCGCGGTCAATTGACATGCTCTAGATGTGCATCCGTTGGGCATTCTTCCACGGATTGTACACTAGAGCCGAAATGTGTTAATTGTTCCCAAACCCATCAATCAGATTCAAAAGTATGCCCAAAGTGGAATGAAAAAGAAATCCAAGCTATTAAAACCAATAGAAATATATCATGCAGAAGCACGAAAATTAATAGTTCCACAGTTAACTCAAACTTACGCTCAAGCTGCCAAATACTCTACTATAAACAGTGCCACACAGACAGACGAAAATATAACAAAAATAAAATGTCCACCTTTAAATTTACTTAATTTCATCCCTCCCAAAACCAGATAAACCAACATCCACTCCTGCTGTTTCCACATCAACTTCAACCCAAGCACACCTCTTGCCCTCAACAATAGCCACTACAGTGTCAGAAACTCAGCCACCGACTCCTATTTCTAATTCAGTACTTACCACCACCAACCCTATGTTCAGCCCTATGTAAACTTCATCAAATATATCTGCTTCCCCATACAACTCCCGTATTCGACCCCCTTCAGCAGGTATAATACAATATTCAAAATGGAAACACACAAAATCTCGAGCAAGAACGAAAAAGCTACTACAAAAAATAAATGAAACAGCTCTACATATAAAAATGGCACCACACATACCGATAATGAGTTCTCCAGTACAGACTTCCGAAGAAGAAAATGACATGCTCATATATGATGTTGAAGCAGAAGAAGCAGAAGTTATGGGGAAAAAATATTTAACTCTGACCAAGCACCGGAAGGGGCGCGATTGAATCATACTTATCGGACTGGGTGGGGGTATAATCCCCACCAAAAACTTATTAGCAATTGTTTTTACTGGAATATAAAATATTTTGATTTTCTTTTTCTGAAATGTTTTAAACGTCTGACTTGGTGGGGTGTGCCCCACCAAAATCTGCTTGTTACTTGTTTTTTTGTGAACTTGTAACTATATTTTGAGTATTTTAAATGGATTTTTAATATTTTAACGATTGATTGGTGCAGCTTAGCCGAAATCGGCTCTTGCCCCATTAAACCCAACATTCATTCATTCGTTCATGACGTCTCCCCAGCCAAATGTCCAAAAAATGTTACATTTTTTTTATTGCAATAACTTTTGATCTCATTGGAATTTTGAAAAGCGCCACATGTATTCGTGATCAGCGTCAGATTTCAACATAAGAAAATTGAGTTTTTGGAATAGGAATTAGAAACTTTTTTGGTGTTCATGACGTCTCCTCAGCCAAATATCCAAAAAATGTGAAAATTTTTTATTGCAATAACTTTTGATCTAATTAGAATTTTCAAAAGCGCAACATGTATTCGTGATCAGCGTCGGATTTTACATAAGAAAATTGAGTTTGGTTGGAATAGGAGTTAGAAATATTTTCCGTGTTCATGACGTCTCCCCTGCCAAATATCCAAAAAATGTGAACATTTTTTATTGCAATAACTTTTGATCTAATTGAAATTTTGAAAAGCGCTACATGTATTCGTGATCAGCGTCGGATTTTACATAAGAAAATTGATTTTGGTTGGCATAGGAGTTAGAAATTTTTTCTCTGTTCATGACGTCTCCCCTGCCAAATATCAAAAAATGTGAAAATTTTTTATTGCAATAACTTTTGATCTAATTGAAATTTTGAAAAGCGCTACATGTATTCGTGATCAGCGTCGGATTTTACATAAGAAAATTGAGTTTGGTTGGAATAGGAGTTAGAAATTTTTCCGTGTTCATGACGTCTCCGCTGCCAAATATCAAAAAATGTGAAATTTTTTATTGCAATAACTTTTGATCTAATTGAAATTTTGAAAAGCGCTACATGTATTCGTGATCAGCGTCGGATTTTACATAAGAAAATTGAGTTTGGTTGGAATAGGAGTTAGAAATTTTTTCCCTGTTCATGACGTCTCCCCTGCAAATATCCAAAAAATGTGAAATTTTTTATTGCAATAACTTTTTATCTAATTGAAATTTTGAAAAGCGCTACATGTATTCGTGATCAGCGTCGGATTTTTCATAAGAAATTGACTTTGGTTTGAATAGGAGTTAGAAATTTTTTCCCTGTTCATGACGTCTCCCCTTCCTCGATATTCTTTTTTACACCATTCTAGCTTACCTAGTGGCAATATTGTGCAGCAAAGGCTCATAGAACTGTCCGACGGTCATGATAAAGTGGTCCCTCAATGTGTGTTGCTACAGGATAGCTTAAAACAACTGTTAAACCAAAGGAATATGATCAAAAATCTAACACAGTTAACTAATATATGCAGAGAAATTACAGTCGGAACAATTATTTAATTAATTTCGGATTTAACGAACTATTATCTTTCCTCAATTAAAATGAAGACAATAACCCTATGTAACGAATAATAAACCTCGAATGATTTATTCAACAGCTGATCTTTTTTAAATTCTTTTTGTCCGGAACAGAATTTCTTTTTTGTAGTGATGTGACGCTGCCGTTAACTACCTGCCGCGGTAGCCGAGTGGTCTAGGCATCGGATCGTGGCTAGCATGTTATGAGTTCGATCCCAGTACCACTGAAGACCCGCCGTGTAGGGGCGTAATGCACGTAAAATCTGTCGTGAGCTGAAACGTCCTCCGTTGGTGTGGTGTGGTAGTTAGGAGAAGGGTGCCAGCTCAGGTGTCGTCCGCGTCACTTGACCATGGTTCAAAATTACGCGGACCGTCCCCAAAAACCCTCGTGTAGCTGAACAGTGGGACGTTAATATTCCCTCACTCACCCCCCCCCTCCGTTAACTACCCTTAAGTTCATTTAAGGGGGTCACTTCAGAAAAGTCGATCCAAAAATCGATTTTTCAATTTTGATTGAAAAATAAAATACCACTCTTTTTCTTTCTACTGCAATTTAAATTTTTGTTCTAGTTGAATTAGAAGTATTTTTAATATTTTCTTAAAAATTTGTTTACATCCGTCAAACCCAAAACCAGCTGATTGCCACGCCCCTTTCATTTCAAAACAAAAGACACTTGCTACTTTTCAGCCTCATCAAATATTTTAAATTGATTAAAAGGATTTATTTTGATCCGTAACTTGTTCAGGAAAGAAGTGAAGTGAATAATTGTAGCTGTTTGTTTACTTTCTGGAATCTCGCGTGTTGTTTTTTACCTCTTCAAATATTTTACGAATTTCTGCTATTGGAAACATTGTTTCTATCAAAACCTTTTTTAACATGTTTATGTTTAATAATAAAACGTTTAAAAACGTACAAAGGTACAAAACCCCAAACTTTCCAGAAATTAAATGCGTCATAAGTCAGAATAATGAATTCAAATTATACATGAATAATTCAACTTTAAAAGCTTAGGTAAGTTAAATAAAGAGTATGTTTCCTTTTAGATTCATTTGAAAGTTTTTTTTGAAATAATGAACATTCTACTGTTTTCTTGTGCTTTGAAACCACATTTATTATAAATAAAATGTAAAAAACAAGGTATTCACATAAATTTTGGTCGCCAAATCCAAAGTTTGGTTCTAAAGTTGTTGACATGTTGTGACTTTTGTGATGTTATTCAAACATTTCTGAATACCAGGTTTATTAAAACAGTAGTTAATCAAATAAAAAATAAATTAAATGTAAAAAAACTTTTTTAAGAACAAGCTTTTATTTAAACGCGCTAAAAAGAATAAAATAAACTTTTCCTTTAAAACTTTTTTTACTATCAACTTATAACGTCATTACACAATTTATATGATATAAAAGCTTGTCGCAATATTTAAGTACTCATATTTACTTAGTTTGAATTTTTAAAAACCAAAAACAATCAGGTCAAGTTATTTATTTTACTTGTTTATCTACACAGGTATATCTCGCGACAAGCTTTTATAACATATAAATTGTGTAATGACGTTATAAGTTGATAGTAAAAAAAGTTTTAAAGGAAAAGTTTATTTTATTCTTTTTAGCGCGTTTAAATAAAAGCTTGTTCTTAAAAAAGTTTTTTTACATTTAATTTATTTTTTACTTTTTAGTTATCTCTGGACAGGTTTCTCAGCCTGTTCAACTCATTGAACGCTGGTTCGCCATCCCTGGTTTAGCTGAATTAATTCTCGCAAAATGGTATTAGACTAAAAACACAATTTTTTTAAATCCGTAATTTTTAAGCAATTTTTTCAATCTTCGTGCAGATTTTGGGTAACATTGTTCTACACACGAAAAAAAAAAAGGTTTAGTGAGATTATCTTCATAAATGACAAAGTTATTAAATGTTTAATTAAAATTTTGACTTTTTTTGAAAAAGAATATATTATTTATTTGAAATATTTTGAAGATAAGGGATATATTTCTCTAACATATTAGAAGAAAATTTTAGTTGTTTATTAAAAAACTTCAAAAGGCATTTAAATATTTGTATTAATCAATAAAATGCTTAAGACTCAAAACGCATTTTGTAATCAAAAAAGAAAGTTTTATCAAATAAGGATAATTTTTTGCTGCACATTGAATATCTTCTACGTAAGAATCTATTATTTTTTTTTAAATTGCTCAGATCATCTTTAGAAACTTGATTTTGAAAAAATCAATAATTAAATTCAAATACAATTAACAGATTCTATTTGTAATTAAATTTAAGGACACATGTCGTAGTGTGTGTTTAGATTACTGGTGATAAAATGAGGTGTATTTAAATTACTTGTAGGCTTAAAATTAGAAAATTTCTTTAAAAAATTCCTTTATTTTATTATAAAATTATTTTTTTTAATCGAAAATATATTGCATTTCTAGATAATATTTTTCTCTTATTGTTTTCCTAGCGGATTCCTTTTGATGGGTAAGATACATAAAAAAATGATCTTTCCGATTCTGTAATTATATTTTGTCTGAGTTTCATAGATTAAAGTTAGATAAATTATTTAAAGAATTTCTTCAATACTCCATCTCAGTTTAACTTGGCAGTGTTGAGAAAGGTATACAATGTACCAATCTACTTGAAAAATAGCTCTACTTTTTTGTTTTGAATTTAAATCCAAGAAAATAGATAGAAATTTGTAAAAAAATTACATACGTTGTAGAAATTAGATTATTTTTACGTTGTAGAAATGTAATTATTTTTTAGACAAATTTAATTAATACTGTCAATAGCGCAACGTCATGAAATTCCAGTTTGGCTGAAAACCGATTTTCGACACCAACTTTTGTCATTGTTGTAACAATAAAATTATTACAACAATGCAAATATATCCAAGTTGGCGCCCAAAACTAGTTAAACGTTTTTAATTAATATCTTTTTAATTAATTGCAATATCGGAATATAAATGGTCAAAACATGCATTGTCATCCAAACTACACGTGTATACAAAATTTCAGCTCAATGGGAGGAAGATATCAGCTTCAAAATTTGAGTTGCAAGATTCCACCCGAACAAATTACATACATACATACATTGTAAGTTAAATAAAAGCTTTTAAAAAGATACAAAATTATATGAAGTAAACACTGGGTACTATTATATGCTATTATTTTTATTGGAAAAGAGAAGCAACTGCGAAAATATTTTGTTTAGTTATGAATTGTCACGTCCACCAAAGTGGTTTTACGAGTTCATGCATGGCATTAAATAACACGACACAGAAAGTAGCCAGTCTATGGTATTATATATATAACTGCTGTCGAAATGATATCATTTAATAATGCAAGTCCTATTGTACCGGTGTTTGTCTATGGCATGTGGCAAAAAAGGGGTCATGTTTCTCTGAATGGTATTACAGCAGTTAGTGTGAACACTGGGAAAGTTGTTGATGCCGAAAAACTATAGAGGAAATACTCAAGTAATTTTAACGACAATGTACATAACATTGAGTGTTCGGCAGATTACTTCGGAAGTAGTAGGGGGATGAAAGTTGAAGGTGCACTTTGTATTTTCCATTGCTCAGAGGCACGACACAAATTACGATTTACTAATTGCGACAAAATATTTGGGTGATGAGGACTTTAAAGCATACAAAGCAGTTTTAGAATCTTAACCTTAGAAAGATGTCAACATTAAAACATTAGAATGTGTTGGTCATGTTGAGAAAAGGATGGAGACATGACAGGGCATTAAAATCAAAATTTAAAGGCAAAAATCTTGTGGACAAAAAATCTCTAGGAGGTCGTTATAGATTAACAGATGCAGTAATAGACAAATTGTAAAGATACTATGTTTCGTGTGGCTATTTGAAGCAACTCAGAAAACTTGTCAGTCATGATGCAAACTATTTGGGCTATATTTTTTTCATAAACTCTCCACAGATTTGAAAATACGACACGGCTTATGCCCCACGGGAGGTGATTCGTGGTGTGAATATAATAGGTTCATACTAAAAGGTGACACATATATGCTTAACACAACTCACCTATTGCAATTAGCAATTGCATTAAAAAAGTATTTAGAGATTTCTCTAGTCGTGAACTCTTTTTTACGTGCTTTAACGGTAAAACTTAAAATTTCAATGAAACCTTAAATTGTATTTGATTTATAGTTCCAAAAACTTTATTTATACAATTAGGAACTTTAAAAACTATAGTATTTGAAGCTACATTTTTATATAATCAAGGTTTCATTACCAAATTAAAAGTTTTAGATGTATTAAACATTCAAACCCTGGATTTTACAAATGTCGAGCGTTGGAAGAAGTAGATCATGCGCATATTAAGAAAGCAAAATAGGCAGTTTTACAATGAACCAAAGAAGCTAGAACTAAAAACAAACAATTAAATTGTAGACAAGAAGATGATCTTGCATATGATACCAGAAATCCAAGTTGTGGTTCTGGTACGTATTAGTTAATAGTAAATTTTTACTTTAAATCACTATTTCTCAAAAAGTGTAAATTTCAACACAAAAGGAACATTTTTGAAAAATCTACTTAATTTATAGCTTTGAAACTTTGCACATATGTTAACACTATACAAATAAATATTTTAATTAGAGATTTTGTCAAAAAAATTATTCAAAAAAATTTTATGGATTAAAATGTACAAGAATTTTTATCGTTTTAATAATTTTGACGTGTTACTCCACATATGAATTTTTTAAAAAAAAACTAATCAAAATTTTGAAAAATGCTCTCATTAAAATAATAAAAACAATACAATAAATCTACACAAAAAAATTCATGACTGTACAACTTGTCAATTTTTCAAAAATGTTCCTTAAATTTGGTCATTTTTAACATTACGGAGATAGGGAAAAGGCTGCGTGAAGTGACCCCCTTAAGTTAACTTTCATAATACCCAGATTCGTCTATTGAACTTCTAGTCCACATCACGCAGTGAGTTACTCTAGTCCAATTAAATTCAAAGATAACGCTACACAATTAATCTCCATTCTGTGTATTTTAAATAATTTAGTTTATTAGTTACAAGTTTAAACGTTAACATTACAAATTTAAGAATTAAATTAAACCAGAATAAGAATTAAGAAACATGGCGCTTATCTGAAACAGAGGCTGTGGAATGGGTGGTGGCTGCGTGTTCTCTAACTGCAGATGTTTCACAACATTTGGGGTTCTGAAAAAAAAATGAAAAAAAGGTCTCGAAAAGGACGCTGGATGTCACTGGGAAATGGAACGCGAAGCGTTCCTCCATCACATATCTGGATCGTTGATTGTGACCTGATGTTGGGGGGCCTTGGTTATAGAGTAGTTTCTGATTGGTTGGGTGTACGAAGCACGGAGGCGTGGCTATAGGAACTGTTTCGGAAAGATCCGAGTAGGCAAGATATATATATATGACCTTGAGTTCTATTGAGTGGCTTGGCTGCCATTGGCTGATGGGTCTTTGTGAGTAGGCACTCGATTGGTTGCACTGAAACGTTGGAACTAGAGAAATGGGTGGGATCTAGAGAAGCTAGCCTGTGTGGGAAATGCAAGAGAATTGAACTAGAAAAAAATTAAAATAAAAATTAGCTAAGGTCACTCACCACCGGTAAGTGAGTAGGCTGATTGCTAGGGGGGATTATAAGAATCCAGGAGAATTCTCCTGGATCTTTTAATAGGTGGAGGGGTCTAAAAGAAAGAGAGAGAAAAAGGTCTCTAAAACTGTCGCGCGGCGCCTTTTAAGGGAGGACACATCACTCCAGTTATTCTTCCGCGTACTCTTTGACAACATTTCCTATTGGTCAGCCCTAAGGTGCAAAGTTACAATTTTAAATAAATGTATGAGGCTAATCACCCCTGAGTTCCGGGAACTGCACCCCAGTCTAAAGGATTTCAACAATATCCTGTAAACAGGGGGAACATACAATTACAAAAAGACCATCCCATACCAGCCTCCCATCAGTAGGCAGCACATTTTGAAGGGAAAAGGTGCAGACCATTATCAGACTTAACAGGTACAAATGAGTCATGAATGTAACCTATCGGGAGAGTTTTGAATAGGACAGGAAATCCCTTTCTTATCAACCCACTCCATGCAAGGGATGTCTTAAGATTTTTATTATGTTATATTTGATGACGGACTGCCTACCTGTGCAACTGAAGTTAAGGAAATTGATTTGTCGGAGTCGGTAGAAGGGAGATTCTGACACCGAAATTGATAATGAAACTATCAAAACTGTTCCATTTTCTAATTCTTTGCATTGTTTGGGAACTGGGAAAACAAACCTCAAGCAGCGGGATGTAAAAGACGCGGTATTTTCTTCTCTGCATGAAGTTGAAAAAGAGCTCTTTCGAGTTCAGTAAGAAAGAAGAAACCAAGAAATCAAAAATATCTATTAGCATTTTAAAATTTCCAATTAAATGGTGCTTATTTATTCTCTAGAAGTGCTTTTAGTTGCCGAATAAAAACTGTGTAATTTCTAACTATAGATATTGTTACGAATTTTGTATAAAATAATGTAAATAATTTGTATTTGGATGTGCAATGCCTTTATATTACTCTATGCTATATTTATTTCATGTTAAAATTGTAATATTCATAAGCAACGCCGTACCTTACGTGAAAATGGCGATTCAATGGGAACTTGGCGATAGAGCCAAGTTGGCATCATTTTGGGCGACCAAGTTGGCAACATTAGTGACCAAATTGACGAGTTCGGGACCCTTTGGATTCTTCTAGAAATTAGTAGAGAATTTCACGATCTATGACGCGAGCGCATCTTTCCAGAAGTTTCGAACAGTCACTATAATTTCCACCTGTGAGTAGCGAGTCTGGTTTTGACTAGCGATTAGTGAACTTGCCTTGATCGTGAATAAGCTTATATATACGTGTATTTTTAGATACTGATAATTATGTCTAAGTGCTATTGAAGGAGTGAAATCCTTCTGATATTCATTCTGCGAATTTTGCTGTTGAATGCTGTGTTTCAAGGATTGATTTTCGGCAATAAATTATCATCGCTGTTAAAGAACTTTCTTGTTGTTTGCAACTGATTTTGCATAAAATCCTCGAACCCCGATCTACGTAACAATATGCTTTGTGCGTAATTGATTATTATTAATTTCTAAAAAGTACGTACAAAAAATTTGTATTTTGTTTGGACCCCGATATAACGAGTAACCCCGAATGAACGAACAAAATGTTCAGTTACGATAAATTCGTTATGTTGGTTGCATAGAAACAACAGCAACAATGTTTCCTTTTTAAGAAGATATATCAAGAAAGGAAGATGAAATTGGAGAAAGGTATACGAATTCGTTCTTGTCACTAATAAATTTTCTCAAGTGTTAAAGTAAAGCTAATAAAAATCAAAAAAAAAAAAAGAATTATAGAAATCCATCTATCAGCTAAACTAGTGGCTGGCGTTACTTCAGTACGGAAATGATTCTAGTGGTCAAAATCCCGTGGTTGGCTTGTCATGAGTTCGAGCCTAGCCCACTGAAGACCCACCGGGCGGATAGGGCTGATAAATGTTTAATCTGTTGAGTCTCAAACATCCTCCCTTTATGTGGTGTGGAAGTTCTTTGAGAGGGATGATTCAGGTGTCGTCCTCGTCACTTGACCAGAGTTCAAAATTATGAGGTCCGTCACCAATAGCCCTCGTGCAGTCTTATGAGAGAGAGTGAATACTGACGTCGCAATGTTCAGCTACACGAGGGTTTTTGGCGACGGACCTCGTCATTTTGAACCATGGTCAAGTGACGTAGACGACACCTGAATTCTCATCCCTCTCTTAATTACCACACCTCTCCAACAAGAAGACGTTCGAGCTCACGACAGATTTAACGTACATTGCTCCCGTACACGGTGGGTCCAGCGGCACGGGGCTCGAACTCATGACATGTCTGCCACGAGTTCGTTACCTTGGCCACTAGGCTACCACGACCACTCGTTCAGCCTTATAGTGCATGTTAATGTAACTCTCCCTCTTTCTCTCTCTCAAGCTCTGTGGCTGTGGTAGCCAAGTGGTCCAGGTATCGGATCATGGCAGACATGTCATGAATTCGATCCCAGTACCACTAAAGACACGCCGTGTAGTGGCGCGATGCACACATTAAATTAGTCGAGGCTCAAACGTCCTCCCGTTGGTGTGGTGAGGTTTTAGGAGACAGTGGTGTGAGCTCAGGTGTCGTCCTCGTCACTTGACCATGGTTCAAAATGACGAGGTGCGTCTACAAAAGCCCTTGTGTAGCTGAAAAGTGTGACGTTAATATTCACTCTCTCAAGCCCTTGTCATTTCACCATGGTTCAAAATGACGAAATCCGTTGCCAAATGTCCTCGTGTAGATGACCAACCAGTGCGACGTTAATATTCACTCACTCAAGTCCTTGTTCCTCTAATGATAACAGCCATGTTGAGGATAATTTTGAAGTACTCAAGTGGTGATTTGATATACGTGTTCAAGTACCTTCCTCATGGCTAGACTGTGATTTAAAATTGCGTGGACTGGTATCAGTGATCTTAGCATTGCATATAAAGGCAATACTAACAAAGAATAAATGAATGTTATATAAAAACGTTGTCAGCTCGAAAACACATAATACGTTAACAATCAACAAAGTAGATAACAGCCTTTGTTGAATCTAATTCTTCCAGAACTCGAATATCAACAAACAACTTTAAATAATGAATGAAGCCAACATTGTTTATCAAGAAGTCATTTAAACTGAGTTTCTGTGGAGCATCTCTCGCTGCCGCTGGAAAATATTGAATGAAAAAAGCTAAATGAGAGATGTAAGTTTTTAATTTAAATATTAATGCTTTTATTTATTATATGTATTGCTTGTGCTTCATATTTCGATTTTAACTTCATAATGAAATGAATGAATTCCAAGGTTTAGAATTGTTGCTGTAAGTTGACAGTACTGTAACAATTTAAATATAATTTTCTTATACCTATAATTAGTACCATGCTTTTATTTAAATGGTTTTGTTAATTAACAATTTGATATAGTGGGGAGTGTGATTTGGGATAGGGGAAATCCTCTAGCATAAGATATAATTTCCTATTTTTCTCTGTTTGAATATTATTTGAACTGCGTATTTTATCAGGACATTTGAAAATTTGGTAAATGTAGATTATAGTCCGTAGGGTTATTTCAAGTGGCCGTGATAATCCATAAATAATGGTCTTCATATTGTTGGTAGCATTGTCGACGCGGGTCGCCGACGTTGTACCACAGAAAACTCGTGTACGAGGACTACTGCACGATAAATCTGCTGAGGCTCTGTCCTGTCGTTGGCGGGGTTTGGAATTTAGGAGAATAGGTGTCCGTTGATAATGGTAAGAAATTACTCGGTCCATCGCCGATAACGAATAACAAATTCAAATTTTACAAAATATTTTTGTGATTTTTTTTACATGTTGTTCCTATTAACTATTTATATGTACTGGAGATATCTGTAGTATATCTTATTCTATCCATGTAAATTTGAATATAACTCTTATCTTACCCTTTATTTTTTTATTGTATTTGCTCTATCTTTTGTGTACTTTCATTAATATTAAAACTTTGCAATTCCTGCTAAAAAAAACAAGATATATTTTCAAAAAAATTGCATTCTTAAGAAAATTTTCTTATTTTCAAAAGAAAG
>BMAO01007232.1:0-15888 GCA_019973975.1 Trichonephila clavata
TCTCAAATATAAAGAGAGAAAAGAGCCCAACAGGACGAAGTACTTCATGAACCTTCCTAACCATCATTCCTTTTTAGTTGAAATTATTTGTGGCGCCATCTATTGGAAGTTAGTGAAAGAATCTGAAGAACTTTTTTTTAATAAAATTTGACGGTGAATCTTTTTCTTATATTTTTTTAATAAAGATGCGTTTGATAGCTTCAATACCTTAATTACTTATGAAATTATTACATAAACATGTTTTCTTTTAAAGAAATATTACGATCTGTTCACTTCCGCATTTAAAAGGTTAAATTACAATGGGAAAGTCTCCTTTTATCCTAAGTAATAATAATTACAATTTTGCATTTAATAGGTCTGTAACTTAGTTTTTGAAAGAAAAATACGATTATGAAGGGTTATGCCTCAGATATTTTGTATCTCTTATTACAAATAAAAACAACAAACTATATAGCATACAAAGGTTTATACAAAATTTTGCAGGGGTGATACAATATTTAACATTTTTAGAAACTTCTGCCCCATGATGAAAATAAGAATGCATAGAAAAAAAAGTGTGTGTGCTTATGACCACACGATGGAAGTGAAAACCAAATTTTGTATTGTTTTTTCAAGCATTAGTTTGGTAAATTAAGAAACCAGGGGATATTATATATACAGTATTGTCATATGAGAGAGAGAGAGAAATTATTTATTCATATGTCTGTAAGTAATATTTCTTGCAAAATATACAGTCATATTTGCGAATTAATTGTATTCTAAGAAGGAAACAATAGGTTTATGGTAGCCGAAATATTTTTTTAAATAAGTTTTGTATGAATAGTTTATATATAAATTCGAAATTCTTTATATGTCTAAAAAAAACTTCGTCAAGCGCTGTTCCATACTTCTTCGTGCTTTCACTTGGATCATTTGACATAATTCAATTGCATTTTGATTTTAAAAAATAGACTAATGCTTTTGATTTGTCTTTTGAAAAATCTACACTAAAATCAAAGGTAATTTGTTCAGAATAGCCGATCCGGCTTCAGTGTAGGCAATTAAATTTATGAGAATTAATTCGATAATTTTCTTTACACTTTGATTTAGTGAAATATAAATAGCAACCATTAGAATTATTTGTCCATTTTCTTCTCTACATTTCACTACATAAATTTTTCCGATATAGTGATTCTGTTGTATTTGATGCTACATCCATTCTCTATATAGTATAAAAAATTAATTATAAGGAAGCACTTACGCATTTGAATAAAATACGAATCTATAATTGAATATTTAAATAAATAAAACAGGGAAATATGAAAAGCAAACATTCATTAATTGGCCTTAAATTTCTTCATTTTTCGATTATCCTTCGTCGTTAAAATTTCTTCACTGCGCTTTTTTGAATAATTATTTAAGCATATATTGGCTGGAACGTGATAATTCTTTATCATGAAGCAAAGTTTTCTACCAAGTCAGAGCTTGAGAAAAAATAATGCTCAGAAAGAAAAAAAAAAATGAAAAGTACAAGGTAGCAACAGTAAGCTGATTGGTTTATTTTTCTCCCTTTCTGATCTCACTTGTCTTATGGCATCAATATTATAATCAGATTCATAAAAAACGTGTTTTTAAACATGGTTTAATTACGAAATTCATAACCCCCCCCCCATATTTTTATTGAATCTATATTTGTGAAAAGCAATATTTTTCAATATTAAATTATAAAGAGACTAGTTTGTCTAAAAATTATTCAAGCTCTGTATTCTAATATTTCTTTGGTTGTATATTCAGTACTTGCTATGAGAAATTGAAGAGAAAAAAAGAGTGGGGGAGAGCGAAGAATTTAATTGAAGGACCATAGGAAGGGACAACTCCTCCTAGATGGAAGACCTAGGCACTGAAATGAGAAAAGCTTGTTACGTCACACATAGTAGGGATTGAAAAAACACTTGTGAATTCCTGTTAGGTCAGTATTAACGTACGCCAATTTGGTGCTTGTTCCTGTGTGGTTTTCTGCTTTCTATATTGTTATTGTAGATTTTCAATTCCTGTTTATTCTCTTTGACGATTCTGAATCTATATATATAAAGGAGAAAAGCGACTGACTGACTGAATAATAACGATATCTCGGGAATTATTCCACCTAGACATGTTCCTTTTAGGGAGTAGAGATCCGCTATATAAGAAAGGATTTTTTTTTTTTTTTTTTTTGCGAAATTCGAATCACAAGGAGGCGTTAGAAATAATTGTTTCCATTTCTAAACAGACCATCCATCACACGCACAGTCCTTATATTTGGTAAATAGAATCCTTTCGTAGAGAAGAGATCAGCTACAAGATGGGTTTTGTGAAAATAGCCCCTAAGTAGCGTTGCAGGGAATTAGGGAACGTAAGAGATAAATATTTCCGTTTTTAAACTACTAGACCTACCTGCTTAAAAATTGGTAGGCATGTTTCTTCCATGGAGTAAATATCCGCTACAAAATGGGTTTCCTGAAAATCGACCCACAAGTGGCGTTGCGGAGCTTAAGAGGCATTATAGATAATTATTCCCATTTTTAAACTACTGGACATACAGTCTTATGTATATATAATGTGTTTTATGAAAATTGACCCCTAGGTGTCATTGCGGGGGCTCAAGGAGCGTTATAGATAATTATTCCCATTTTTAAACTATCAGACACACAGTTATTTGGTAAGCAGATTCCTTACGTAGAGTAGAGAACCACTACAAAATGGGTTTCGCGAAAATTAACCACCAAGTTTCATTTCGGGGGATTAAGGGGTGTAATAGATAAACATTTCCGTTTTTAAACTATTAGAAAATGGGCATGTTCCTTTCATGGAATAGAGTTCTTCTAACAAAGAGTTAAACGAAAATCGATTCCGAAGGAGGGTTGCAAGGAGTCAAAGGAAGTTATAAAAAAAAATTCCTGTTTTTGAATTGTTAGACCCACATACTTCAAATTAGTTAAGCATATTTTTTTGTTGAATAGGGATCCACTAAGAATGTATTTGAGGAAAATCAACTTCTGGGGGAGAAAGGTGCTACTGGGGTGTATTGACAAAAAAAAATCCTTTTTTCGAACTACAAGGACTATAATAATGGAATTTGGTTTGCATTTTTCTTTTGTTGATTTGAAATCCACTAAGAGTGGTTATTTTGGAGAACGAGTCTCAACAAAATTATGAGGGGGGGGGATAGTAAAAATTTCGTTTTTGCTCTATTAGATTTAGACTTGAAATTTGGCTTGCGTGTTTATCTTACGGAGTACAGATCCACCGAAAATTGGTTTTGCGGAAATCCACTTTGTTATAGGTTTACGAAAGTGCAAATATCATTCTATACTTCAGTTTTAGAGATTATTATAAAATACAAATTAGAAGTTCTTTCCTTCTTTTTATCAAGCGGCGAGAGTTACGGGTATAAGTATATTTTTAATACAACCGAATTCTTAATGCTAAGACTTAGATATCAATAATTTATGTATATATATATATATATATATATATATATAAACAGCATATGTTTATAAAACATCATGAAATACCCAACAAAGCGGGTGGCTAACGTCTAGTAAGAATATAAAATCTTATCACTAAAGGAAAACTATGGTCTACACATGCGTTGTACCGAATTGCAATAGAGATTATAAATGTACGGGAGCACTCCAAATGTTCGGTTTTCCAAAAGAGCTCACCCTTCGAAGAAAATGGATTAAAGCCATATACAGAAAAGATTTTGCTCCATCAAAGTATTCAAAGGTGAGTTATTTAACTTTATTCTATTTATGGTAATTTTAATAATATCTTAATTTTAAAAGTCTGCTAATAACTTTAATAAGTTGTTCGATAAGACATTTGTGAAAATAAACTTGTGGTAACCTCTGGTTACCCCTTACATCCGAACCCTCTTGTCTATCTGTAAACCCGGCTAGATTTCTAGGAGGAACTAAATAATCCACAGACATTATTCCAATCTAATTTGATTTATTAATTCTTATTATTGATTATGAAACAGACACAATACAATTCTAATTAAGGTATATAAACAATGGTAGATTGTAGAGGTGAGATATTCTAATACGGGGACAATATTACAGACCCTCAACTGAATCTAAGATAGCTTAGATGCGCTCAATTACAACTACGTCGCACACTAATAATCAGCTTCTACTTAATCAAGTGTACAGTATATGAATCTTTAATGCATCGGATCCTTCAGGCACTTTCTTCGACTTGATCAAATGACAGTGGCTCCACGTTCTGTAATCTTTGATTCCACTGCTTTTCAATCTTCACTAACCACTAATTCTCAACTTCTGTTAAACTCCTATTTGCACACATCTAACACATCAACTTCAGCTTGTCAACCACAACGTGTCAACAGATCCTTTCCTTCACTTAGCTTAACTTAACCTCTTATTTCACTCTCTTCAACTCGCGAAAACCGAATTTATATAATATTCCTCATTTACATAAATTACGTTTGGTTTCTCGATGAAAGTTGGTTGAAATAAATATTTTGTTTTAAAGAGAAAAGAAGTTATTAGTAGAATCGCGTATAGATCCGTCACAAGTGTATTTAGGTGGCAGAAAGAGTGTTTGCAGGCGCTGACCTGGCCTTCTTCTATTCGATATACAGCTATCATTGCAGTGGTGTAACATCCATCCATCAACCCCCGCATCGCGGGGGGTGCCAAAGTCTGAGTGACATCAACAATAGCTTGGCGCCCCAAACCTGACTTTGCAGGAGGCCCCTAATGTTCTCCGTTACGCCATTGCATCACTGGCACCAAGAGAGAAACAGCTTTAATCGGAGAACACAACACATTGCCACTCCACTTTCCAATGATCTCTAGCGGGACATCACTGAAATCACAGATGTCAAATGATTTAGAGCTAAGGGTTTGAGCGCTACAGCGCGTCTGGCTGGGAGCTATTTCTCAAACGACTGATTTGTTACAGTTCACTGTGTCATTCTGGTGCCGGAAAAAACTGTAATTTCTGCTGTAGATGCACTTCGTACCCCAGTCATGTGGTGAATATTTCGGTCTTCTATGTCAGTGGTGATCCGTGCGTGGTTGAACCATAGTTTTCTTGATGTAGAGCTTTCCCAGAACCACTGCTGCCATCGATCATGCCATCATTCACAAAATGATAATCCACTGAATAAATTTTTAAAAACACTTGCTTTTAAAAAATTAATTTTTTAAATATATAAACGGTGTTTTCATTAGTTCACGACAAGCATTCGCCCGAAGTCTCTAGGAAAGAAGAGAAAGGTACAAAAAAAAGAAGGGGAGAGTAGAAAACTTTATTGCTCTGTAATAAAACATAAAAGAGCGGAAGGAACTGCAGAATGTGAGGGGGAAAGGGAGTCCCCGCTTTTGGTGATACAGTAGAAGTCCATTAGTCCGGCATCCAACAGTCCGGAATGCCCGATAATCCGGCATCACTCCGGAAAATTGTAAAAACTTTGGTTTTCTCCAAAAGTGTGTCTTTAAATCAAATAAAAACGCTCGAGAGCTATTCGGAAGTTTTCGGGGTAGTTCGGGATCATCCGGAAGCGCTCGGTATTGTTCGGAAACAATTAGCGGCCGGCTAGTCTCAGCTGTCACAACAAATTCAGATGCAGTGCAGCTCCGTTAATCAATCACGAAGCGTCTTCGCCATTTTTTTGTGCGTTGTTGTTTTGTGACCTTTCACATCGCAGTAAACGTAACTTTTGAAACTGTTTATAAAAAAAGTGATTTTCGTTCTAACTGTACAGTGACCATGTTTTCAAAACCTAAGCCAGCCTTCAAGTTCAAAAGGAGAGAAACGAAAACACGTAACACTGACTCTCAATCAGAAACTAGAAATCATCAAATGGCTAGAAAAAGGCGAGAATAGAAATGTTTTAATGAATGAGTTTAATATTGGCTCATCAATTATTTATGATATAAAAAACAAAAAGATGAACTAATGAAGTTTGCTTCTCAATCGGTAACAACTGAAAAATTGGCTTCTAGACAAACATTAAAAAAATCAAAACTGGAACAGGTAGATAGTGTATTGTTCAAATGGTTTAGTACAGTACGTTCTGAAGGAAAGCCGGTAACAGGGCCAATGATTGTTGAAAAGGCAAAGAAATTCGGCCAAGATTTAGGAGTTGCTGAAAGTGAATGTAATTATTCTGATGGTTGGCATGGAATTCGAAGACTTGATGTAACTGGAGAAACACTTTCAGCAAACCAAAACTCTGCAGAAAAATACAAAGACGAGTTTGAGAAAATCGTGGCTGATAATGATTTAACACCTGAACAGATTTATAATGCTGATGAAACAGGGCTATTGTGGCGATGTTTACCAACATCTACACTAGCTGGAGGAGGAGAAAAAGCAGACAAGGGTTTTAAAAAAAACAAAGACAGATTAACCGTTTTGCTATGTGCTAATGCGTCTGGAAACCACCGAGTGACCCCATTTGTGATAGGTAAATCTGCAAAACCCAGAGCTTTTAAGAATGTTACACACTTGCCTGTCCAATACGATGCTCAATCAAATACGTGGATGACTGCCGCCCTCTTTAAAGACTGGTTTTTTCACCACTTTGTGCCTGAGGTCAAGGAATCCTTCAAAAGCCTTGGTCTACCAGAACATACTAAAGCCATCCTTCTTTTGGACAATTGCAAAGCCCACCCGCCAGTAGATGAGTTAGTTTCTGGAAATATTGTTGCTACTCTGCTCCCACCTAACGTAACATATTTGATTCAACTCATGGACCAAGGGGTTATTCAAAATTTTAAATGCTTTTATAGAAGGTTTTTTATTCAAGGCCTGTTAAATGCCGACTGTGACGTGACTGATTATCAAAAAGAGTTTACAGTAAAAGATGCCGTCTATGCTATTGCACTGTCTTGGAACCAGGTAAAAAATACAACACTCCAAAAATGCTGGAGAAAACTTTGGCCAGCTGCAAACCCTGCATCCGACCAAACTCTACAGACTGATGAGGAAGAAAACCATCAAGACGCTCTGACCAAAGTTTTGGATGTCATTAGAAGTGCTGACAATCCCTTGAAAAACCTGTCTGAAGATGAGGTAGAGGAGTGGCTTCTAATCGACGAGAATGAGCCTGTTGAACAAGAACTAACCGATGAGGACATTATCAACATTGTAGTAAACCCTCAGCCTACTCAAAATCTTGAAGAAAGTGACTCAGATGCCGAAACAGAAGAAAAGGAAAAAATCAGCTGGGTAGAAGCTGCAGAATCACTAAATAAGTTTATCTCTTTTGCTGAGGCTAGTACTAGCTACAGTGCTTCAGAAATTATTGATTTCCATATCATTAAAAATAAATTTTTTACTTAACGCCAAAAGACAAGAAAACAAAAAGACACATTCGTGACTTTTTTAAATCTAAGTGAAATATGTTTTACAGTACGTGTACATACATTATATGAAATGTAAAATAAACTTTGTTGTATGTATTTGCATACTGTATTTGTAGTTTAATTATTTACCTAATTGTTCTTATAATTACCACCCGATAGACCGGAATTTTCGGTAGTCCGGCACCGAGCCGGTCCCGAACGTGCCGGATTATCGAACTTCTACTGTACTTGAAAAGTCTTCTGATGGGGTTTTGCGTAGAACAGGGGTGGCCAACCCAAATGATTTTGCGGGTCACTTCGGAAAAACATTACAATTCCGCGGGCCACATATAAAAATATATATATCTGTGGTAGACTTGGATTCATTACAAGCATTTATTGGAGTAAAAATTTAAAACAGAACGAATTATTATTGTTGTTTTCATTATTTTTATATGCATACAAACATAGATAATATAACAATGATAATGCAATGAATCAAATAATATTATTTAAATTTATTTAATTAGTGATATATTTGTTTCTCAACTCTTTCACTGAGTTTTTGCAAATATATCTCGATGCATATATTTATACATCGTAATTGATGTTGCAGGTTTTCATCCGGTAAGTTTGAGCGCAGCTTCTTGTTTGATAAATTTCATTTTCTAGGGAAACAAGTAATATAAAAAAAATTTCAAGTCAATTCCTACTTTAAAGGGATGAATAGAAAGTATTTTATTAATGATTGAAAATTTGAACAAGATATATATATGTATAGGGAGAGATTGAACTAATAGTAGGAATTGAAAAAAGAGCATGATTTGTCTGAATTGTTCTAACAATGCACACGCGGTTTGGCTAGTGTTGGTGAAAACCGGTTTTCGACGCCAACTTTTGTTATTGTTTTAGCAGTTACATCGTTACAATAATGGAGACGAATCTAAGTTGGTGTCAAAAACCGGTAATTAATGAATTAATATTTGAAAAGCCTGCATTAACATCAAGTGTCATCCACTACAAAATCAGTACTGCAAAAAACAAAACTATTATTATGTTACCAAATATGCGTAAAAATTAAATAATCTTATGATTATCTAACGGCATAAATGTTAAATTTATGTTATTGTATACTAAAATCAATAACTGTATGTGATTTAAAACTTGTATTTTATTCTATATGTATATGTAGCATAAAATATATCATGCCCATTACTATACGTTTTTATCAACGTCGATATATTTCAGAATTTGTACTGAGAATTACGCGAAAATGCGTAATATTTATTCTTTTGTTTGTACTTTCTTCATTTAAAAATTGTCTAAATATTTTTGAGATACGCGTGATACTATTGATACTGCTATTTATAATTAAAAGTAGTGTAATGAAGTTATTACTAGCGTATTTGTTTGAAAAATGTATAATTATATTTTACAGGTCTAAGAAAAAAATTGAGACAATTCTTTGTTGATTTTCTATGTGGATTCGAAATATTATTCTTATGAGAAAAGATTTTTTACTTAGATAAGTAAAACCAAAAGCGGAGAGCAGAGTGCATGCAATTTTCTCTTTTGAAACAATTAAATCTCTCCAGCAATGACATTCAATAATTTACAAAATAGCTAAAAATTTATCTTTGGAGTTATCTTTCCAATTGTTTCGAAATTTCGTAACTGTCCATAATTCTGGAGATCTTTGTCAAATAAAATCCATTACAAATTTATTAACTTCCATCCTCTTGAAAATTGACACATTTGTTGAGTAGTGCAAAGTGTCACTGAGAATTGTGCCGCGTGCCACACAGGAAAGTGCCCGCGGTAGCCTAGTGGTCTAGGCATCGGATCATGGCTAGCGTGTCATGAGTTCGATCCCAGTACCACTAAAGACCCGCCGTGTAGGGGGGCGATGCGCATTAAATCTGTCGAAAGCTCAAACGTCCTCTCGTTGGTGTGGTAGTTAGGAGAGGGGGTGCCAGCTCAGGTGTCGTCCGCGTCACTTGACCATGGTTCAAAATTACGCCGACCGTCGCCAAAAGCCCTCGTGTTGCTAATCAGTGCGACGTTAATATTCTCTCACTCAGCCACATTTGAAATACATAGATTGCCTACCCTTTTTCTATCGCATAAAAGTAAAATTGTATTATATTGTTTGTTTATTTAATACAGCAGATTAAAACATGATATTTAATTTTTCATTTCTTTAAATCCATCTTCTTCCTTTGAAATACATTTATTCAGAAAAAATTAATCAGTTTCGTTCTCTACATCATTTATCTAGAGAATTGATCTTCTCAAATTGTGTTCCACAGAACCTTGGGTTACATGAGTCACAACAATAAAAAAAATCGAAAAGAAAAACTACAAATGTGTATGCAAAATGGATTTACGTTCTCATGAAATTCGTATAACCACAATTATCTAAAGATGATCTCATACATTAAAATTAAAAATTTTATTTATAATATTTTTACTTTGTTGTGAAAAACTTTTTAAACTTTTATTATAAATAATAAATGAATTTAAAACTTTTCTCTTTATCCAATAAATTGTAAATATACTATTATTTGCTATCCCGAGTTCCACGAAGCAATTTTATACTAGTTAGTACAATGTTTTGAAACCTTTTACATTTGGAGGGAAAAAACACCTATAATGAAGAAGATGGAACAATTTATTGACATATCAACAGATTCAATGCTAAAATTTAAATTTAAGCTAGAACACCAAAATTTTTGTTTACCAATTCTTGAAAAATACGCAGAATTTCTCACACAGATATGAACATTGTAATGTCATTTACAAAATGTATTTAGTAAGTGAAAAATATTTCTCAACGCGAGTGGCTATAAAAACAAAATATAAAAACGAACTAAACGTGGATTATGAAATGCTACTGCGAATAATTTCCAAAGGCCGACAGTTTGTGTAACATTTGGATCACAAATTAATATTATCAACGGATAAATAACATTAAAATTCCATCAAAATTTTTTTTAATAAAAAGTAAAATTTAAAAAATTGTTTTTACGTATAATATCAAAAATATGTTTATCTATATACTTTAAATATTATTTTAAGATATGTTCTTCTAAGTGTGGAATGGGATTCCCCGAAAACCAGTGCTAAGTTACTTATTAGGTGGAATAGACGATTGCCTATGGGCCCCACGCTTTTTAGGGGCCCCAAAAATAAAGAAAACCAAATATTTAGCTATTTTTTGCTGCAAGAATTAGTTTTTATTACAGGTTCTAATAAATAATTATTGCTTAGTTACATATTTTTAATTTGCTGATAATTTGCTATTTTATTTGTGAAATGAAATATATTGCTAAAATGTTGTGTAATAAAATTATTAGGCTACAGGTCCCAGAGAACTGGACTGCCTAGGGGTCTCCATGTCGTTTTATCCAACACTGTCGAAAACACCTTACAGTTCTAAGGTTTGACCCCTGATCTTTGTCCAGAAATAAGAACTCTTCCATGGATAAGATTCACTGCTGTTTTAACCCCCTCCACCCTGAAAAAGAAAAAGAACTAGCTTCTTTTTTACCAGTTTTACGATTGTGATTCTCCCTCAGTCCTTAGTGAGATTCTCCTTTCATTGAGGGCAGAATTTTATTAAAAGGAGTACCCAAGAGAGAAATTTATTGCCCGTCTTGGAAAACTTTGGACAAATACTTGTGCCAAAAATTTCGCAATAGCCAACGCCATCTAGATGTCATGTAAGGTGTTAGATTAATTGTCGCAAACGCCTTGAAGGTGAGAAAGGATTTCGGAAAAACACAGCGCAAATGCTCTCGAAATACTCTCTTGAAGTCAAGAAAACCCGTGTGGTGCGTTTTCGAAGCATCTCTAGTCGTGCGGGAAAACCCGTGCATAACGTTAGAGGGTTAACAGGCATTCATAGAAAGGCACAACTCTGATATCAAAAACATCCTTGTCGGAATATCTCGGCTTTTATGACCACGGCTTAGACATTTGCTACAACTTGTCTCCTGTCATCTACCTTATAGCATTGATACTAAGGACAGTTGCAGCTGCTTTGCTGCAAAAGGTAGTGCAACGCCCTATTGAGAAAGTATTCATAATGTTTTGGCTCTTTAGTGTATGCTAATTAGAACTTCTACTTAGAGATCTGAAGTGGGAAAGTAGGCGATGTTGAGATTGTAAGATGTTTACACCATATTGTGAGGTTTTTATATTAACAGAAATTATTTGTTACTGGATTTGAGTAGTGAGATTGCATCTCACTGCAAGCATATTTAACCTACGTGACTGCTTTAAAGCTTTCTTTTAGGGAGTTAAATGAATATTTTACAACTATTTGTAAGGATTCAGGGTTTATATTTTGCTCTCATTGAGTATTTATTAATATTCACCATTAAGAAATTGTAATTAAATAAATTTTAAGTTGAGTAGAAATCCGGTTCCTTTCAATTTTTGAATTTCAATGAAATGATGCACTATCTTGAATATAATTCGATATTTCTCAGTAATTTTTTTAAAAATAAAATTTTATTTTATTCTTAACAAAACTACTAAAAGTATTTTATACTAATATTTTGGTTTTTCTGCATCTGTGTTTCTTCATTCTTTGTGATGAGTATTTTTAGTTTGCCTTTTGTTTCAATAATGTGTTTTTCTGTAATCACCCCTTTCATCACAATACGTTGAGCTGAACTTACATCCAGTTATTAAGGTCCGTTTTTAGGACTTATAGATAGTTAAGTAGAAACCAGAGTTAAACGTTAAGAATCGTGTTTTAATATCGGTAATCTCAAATTTTTCAAATAAAAAAAGGGGAGGGGGGGGAGGGTTCTGACTCTTACATTTTGGGTTGATAATAGTCTTTTAAAATATTTAAATATAGAATATACCAAATTATTCATTCTTACTTCCGACTTGTAATCACTCATAAGGAAGACACCAACATTATGTTCCAACAAAGATTTTAGGAATAAATTCTCATTTTCTTCCTTTTACACTGTTATATACCATCAGAATAAAGTACTAAGTCTTCTGTCATCCAAAAATGGTAAGTGATTCCAATCAGATACTGACTTAGTGGCTGCTTATGTTACAATTGATGGTCTGATGTGTTTCTGTTTCTAAGGCATGCCAATTTTTAACTTTCTGAAAATCATATAAAAATGCTGGAATCAGTATTCATCAAATAATTTCAGGTAAAAATAAAAAGAAACATTGTTAATAAAAATCTCAATTTTTTATTATAAAGAATATTAAAAAATACAAAATAAAATTCATTGAAATACATGCAAGGGGAGCTTCTGTTCCTTAACCAAAAATTAAAAAAGGAAATGAAAATAGTCTTCTTCAGAGAGAGGACAAATGCAATTTAGTGCTTTTCATTTGAAATACATTTTTGACTTTTCTTGAAATTCACGAAATAGCAGAATAAAATTACGAATCACAAAATATTTATTATCCTCGAATAGTTACATGAACGGTGTCACTTTTCGTACTCTGTCCATTTAAAGAATCCAGCGCCGCGACATAAAAAGAGTATCGGCCAGGTTCGGTAAAACCTTTCAACGAGACTTGAGCTGCCCCAGTCCTGGCGAAAACGTTGACGCATTTCTTCCAAGGTACGTCTTCATTCTTCTTTTGCTTATGAAAGAATACTTCAAATGCAGTTATTCTTCCAATTAAATCGTCAGGAACGTGATGAAAGTCCCAATATAAAACCATGCCTATATAAAGAAAAGATAAAAGGCAACATAGTTATATCTAGAAAAAAATTTATAAATCTGTAAAATCTGAAATTTATAAATTATTAATTTATAGATCTCTTATACAGCTGAAATTATGTATTTTGATAATACATTTATGTGTCAAAACCATACATGCAATCAAAATAAACAACTTGTACAACATTTCAGAATTTTTTTTAAGAAGTTCTCCCCTCACTAGTGAAAAGTTTTTAATATTTTTAAAGCAATTAAACAATTAATAAGTGTTTTTTTACGTCGTATGTTTACCTGTCTATAAATTCAAAATGAAAACACATCAGAGAGATATTTAATTAATTAAATTGTATAACATGAATATAATAATAACTGATGATCAAGATTTTCAATTTACATAGCACTCTGAAGCAACATGAGGGCTATTGGTGACGGATTTCTTAATTTTGAATCAAGCTCAAGAGAAGAATATGATCCAAACCGCGCCAAATTGAGCATGAGAAATGTGGTTTCGCATAAAAGTAACAACTTCAACAGAAATATATATGTTCTTCATAGTGTAATACATGAAATCATATTTGGAATAAAAAAGAAGGAAAGAAACAATAAAGCCCCAAATCTATAAAAAGTTTATTTAATTTTATAAAAAGAAATCATAGTTATCTGCAAAAACTTAAGATTTATATATATACACTGCTGGCCACCGTAAATGCAACACTCTGAAGGAAACACGCAAATAACATGAAATTTACAACATGCATTAGCGGAGGTCAGATATGCAAATGATTAGAACTTCAGCGCAGACTCACATCACGCACGCCTGTGGCACCACCTCAAAGCGCTATTTAAGGCTTGGAGATTTCGACGATTTCAAGTTCGGCAACGGTGTTTTTCTTGTGGTTTTTTCAAAAAACGATCAGTTATGTCTCGTAGAAAACAGCGATCAGCTTTTGATCAAGTATCCCGAGTTCGACAGAGGAAGGATAGTGGTCTACCGAGATTGTGGATTATCTTTCAGGGACATCGGGAGTCGTGTTGGACGAAACCAAACAACTGTAATGCGGATATGCGACCGTTGGATGCAGTAAGGTACGACGGACCGACGTGGTCGATCGCATCCACCGCAGTGCACCACTTCAAGTGAGGACAGGCAAATTGTGCGCATGGCAGTAACAGTTCGCTCAGTCACATCACGAACCATAGCACAGCTCATTGAGTCTGTAATGTATCATTCAGTGTCTGCGCGTACCATTCGACGCCGTTTACAGCAAAGTGGTCTTTTCGCAAGACGTCCATTGCTTGGTCTACCCTTGACGCAGAACCACAGATGTCTCCGCCGCCAATGGTACGATAAAAGAAGGATGTGGGCCGCAGAATGGAATGAAGTGGTCTTTACTGACGAGTCACGCATCTGTCTGCAACACCACGATGGTCGGATTCGAGTCTGGAGACACCGTGGAGAGAGGATGCTGAACAGCTGCGTTATGCACCGTCACACTGGTCCTGCACCGGGAATTATGGTATGGGGCGGTATTGGATATCACTCTCACACTCCTCTAGTACGCATTGCCGGTACTTTAAACAGCCAGCGCTACATCTTCGAGGTGTTGGAGCCAGTTGTTCTTCCTTGCCTCCAGGACGGCCACAGCAATATTTGAACAGGATAATGCGCGACCACATGTGGCACGCATTGTCCAAAGGTTCTCGTCAATCACCAGATTGAATTGCTTCCCTAGCCGGCTCGCTCTCCGGATCTTTCGCCTATAGAAAACATGTGGTCCATGGTAGCTCAACGATTTACTCAGATTACACCCCTAGCTGCCACACCAGATCAACTTTGGCAACGTGTGGAAGCTTCTTGGTCTGCTGTACCCCAAGAACACATCAAAAGTCTCTTTGAATCAATGCCGAGGCGTGTGGCAGCGGTGATCTCCAACAATGGCGGCTACTCTGGCTACTGATTCTGGCAGGAACCACACTTCACAGAAGTCTATAAATTTAATCATTTGATCCTTGGTCAACATGTTATCTACAAAATAAATTTTGTTGTGCTATCTCTTGTCTTTCTTGGTGTTGCATTTACGGTGGCCAGCACACAGTGTATATATATTAGTTTATATGATATTTGTTAAAGTTAAAGGTTCTTACAGATTTAAAAAACAGTCTACATTGAAAACACATGCACGAAAAGTTTTGAAATAAATTGCCTGCATAAATATTTTTACTAAACACTTTCATATGTTGCACAATTAGGAACATCACTCAACTAAAACTCACATTATCCAACTAAAATTATAACATCAAAAAAACATCATAAACTAGTCTCGGGTGAATATTAGCTAGCAAAAAATATGTCAAAGGGATAAAAATATCACACACAGGCACTACTTCAAAAGACATTGTAAACAGAATTATAAAATGATCTATATTTGGAATAGTAACCGATATATATATTACCATTAATCACAAAAATATTATGTTGATATTCTTACAATCAGTGTTTCTTATTTCTTAAAACTATTGAAAATGGATAAAAAATCTTAAAGGATAATAACTACAAGAATGAAATCATACTGAAAATCAAAAAAACATTTCCATAAAAATAATGAAATTATAATGCGTGACAATTATATTTTTTTGAAAAGTAAATTTTGAAAAAAACTCCTGCAGATTTTTAGCATTAATTTGAATGTAACCGTTCCTTCTTTTGAATAAAAATTTTTGCTCCCTAACTGTGTTGCATTTTTGAATTTTGAGCTATCACATGTAAATTCCTTCATTATGCTACAAATATTGTCAACTTCAATTTCATGCAAAACACTAATCGTTCGTTTTTTTTTTTT
>BMAO01007233.1:0-22083 GCA_019973975.1 Trichonephila clavata
GTTATAAATGCCATTAAAATTTCTTTAAAGCAATAAAAGGATCCGAGGGGAGAAGATAGAACTCTAATAAATTTTCTATTTTTTAAAATTTTCTAAAACGTATCATTTATGAAGTCATTTTGTAGATGTTATAACTTTCTAATTTTTAAGGCAATATAATGCTGCTGAGCATAATTGCATTCTTCACATTCATGTAGTTGAAATCTATCTCTGTAGTAGTTTCTCTAATAAATCTAAAAATATATGGGATTGGAAAAATGAATGCAAATATATATCTTTTTTTTAATTTCCGTATTTCAGTGAAGGTTATAAATGCAGTTGTATAATTAATATTATTTAAATGTGGATGTTGGTGACAGATAAAAAGGAATCGAATACTTTTTGAATTTAAAATAATTTACCCAATAGCAAGAAAAATTTATATCTTGATTGAACTATTTACATTCATAAGGTGTAATAACATCTGATAAAAATGATTTAGACTGTAAATAATAATATTATTCTAAATGCTGTAATTTATTCCGAAAACTCATTTTTTACGTAGAAAAGAATTATGAAAACATATTTTATAAAATTTCTAATGAAACATTCATAGTTTATAGTTCTCTTTTATTGAATTAATACCCAACGGTGCATTAAAATTTTTAAATATATTTTACTAAATAAAAACCATTTTAAACCAACAGGATGAAAGAACTTTTGTATAAATGTATTCTTGAAAATGACGTGTTGCCAAGGAGCACTTTTCATGCACAGTGGAAGTAGCGAACAATAGTAATTGCGTGAAACGTTTATGAAACAGGTTTATGGAAGAAAAAAAAAATAAACTACTGTCATTTAAATTCTTATGAGATAATGAAAAGAAGAAAGAAAGTTTACGAGCGCGCGTATAGATAAATCGTTTAATCCATGAAGCCATAGCAATATTCTCTTAATGTTTGTGAAATGTTTAAGTTGTTTTTTTAAACTATAGCTGGATAAGTGATAGTAAATAGAATTCTTCCAAAAAAGTTTGCCATTAAAATTTTATGGATTCGATGACAAATTACTTTAGGAAACCGTATGCACATACATGCAAGCGTACAATGCATACACGAGGCGTATTCAAATAATATCCGACCATAATTTTTTGTGTAAGCAAATGAAACAAGGAAGGAAGTGTTAGATATACATATTCAGACAATTATAATAAGCATGCGTAAATCTCCTCCTGTAGAGGAAATTCTTTTCATTATATCCTCCTGTAGAGGAGATTTAGGTGACAGTCACAGGAAGACTGCTGACAAATGTGGAAGTGAGAATCGTTGGCTCTTTCCATTTTAGTCAAAATGGTAAAAACTTAAGCAAAGCTACTGCAATAAACTTTATGTAAGGCCTAATGACTGCTCGAAACCAGAAAATATCTTGAAAAAATCAGAAAAGGAAACCTGATTCTAGTTTAGAGTAAACATCTTACGAAAAACTGACGAACCAGTTGCATTACATCAAAAAATAAACATTTCAGAAATACGAGTGAATACGGGCCGGAATACGAGTACTTCTTATGAATAAAAGTCGGGTATAAATAATTTTTAAAATACTACGCACATGAAATAATTACGAATGAGAAAATCAGTATAGACCACAAATATTTAAACATTTTATTTGTTCTCTTAATTTGAAAAAAAAAATACCAGTGCCTGAAATTTACATTGATAAATTCATAGCATTTTTAATAGCAAGGACTTTTTGCTCATTCAAACAAAATTATTCCAATATAATTTGCAGCCTACTTTATTTTTACATTAGATATCTTTTCAATCCTGTTTCTGTACAACTTAAGCTAAAGCTACAAGCTTTTAAGTTTCTTTCTTTTAGTTATACTCTTAAAGTGTTCATTTTATTATCTTGTCTCAAGTGACTTTTCATTAAGATCTCTAGAGAATTTCCTAAAACTAGCCTTTGTGTTTTAACGACGACCGGTGGCATAACAATACGTTTTCATTTTCTTTTTATCATTTACGACTCCCTTTTCACTGGATCAAGCTCTTTAAACGATGCTATTGCGTCAGAAACAGTTCACTTGGGGATTTTTAATGTCCTAACAAAATCAAAGTAGTTTATGTTTTCTCTAATTAACGGTAAAACCTTTAATGTCTGTATCTACCTTAGCTACGAGATAAAATTGTTAAATGCAACCATGACCATGCGGCTGCCGCAGCCTGTATTTACTGGAATATTTTAAAGAAAATACAATGAAATATGTTAATAAAACTTCTAATATAAACTGTGCGTAGCAACCCTTTTAAATGGTTAAAAAGATAAGAGGATCACGTTTAATAAATATTGTAATAAATTTTTTGCAGTAACTTTAACTAATAATTGCTCATTTACGAAATTTTATTGTGAAAATTATGTTATGTAAACGCAAACATTGAATTTTGAAAAATGTATATCGAAATGTTGGATGGAGAAAGAAAAAGATGAAAAATAAACAAATACAGCTGGAAACTTATTACTTGACGTTATACGAAATTTTTTATTAAAACTAAGCCTTTGGTATCCTATACATTTTTAGCATTTGTGGAAAAAAAAGATGAATTATTTTTAATTCCTTCCACTTCATGTTTTATTCTAATCTTTTATTATTAAGAAAAACATTGTCGAGTGAGAGTTATATTGTCGCTGCATGAGAGCCATTGGCAACAGACTTCGTAATTTTGAACCATGGTCAAGTGAGGATGACGATTACTTGGCTACCACATCCACAAAAATTTGTCGAATATTATTTCAAAATAAAATGTAATAATTGTTAAAGAATTATTTTTCATATTAATGTTCATGTGATTAAGCCTAGTACCGCTGAAGACTCGCCGTGTAGTGGAGCGATGTACGTTAAATCTGTCGAGGTTCAAATGACCTCCCGTTGGTGTGGTGTGAAAGTTAGGAGAAGGATGTGCCATCTGTAAGAAGTCGTCCACGTCACTTGACCATCGTTCAAAATTAAAAGGTCCATCGCCTAACGCTCTCGAGTACCTGGATAGTGCGAGATTAATACACACTGACTTAATGAATGATTTAAATCGATAGTACTAGTTATTGAATTTACAGTATAAACAGTTTAAATAATCTAGAGAGACTTTTAAACAATAGAGAGACCTTTTAAAACAGTATAATTAATTTATTATTTAATTATACTGTTTTAATTTTCTAAATATAAATATTTTTTATTTAAAATAAAAAAATGCTATTAAAATTTTATTACAATATAACATTAAGCCACGATATCTCTAAGAATTTTCTCCATTAACAAAATAACATAATTATGGTTTTCGATTAGTTTTATATTTACTAATGAGTAGTCAACAAAGCAGTATGATCATAAATTATACTACAAAAAGCCTTCAAATAAATGAACTCTTTTTAATTTGAAATATATACGAGATGGGTATATGATAAAATGTAGTACTAGTAAATATTTTGCCTCGCATGTTTATTTACGAATTATAACTACACAGTTATAAAAATACGATGTTTTTTTAAACTTGTTTTGTAATTAATTAAGAAAGAATTTTTTGTTATATTAAACAAAAGTATAATAAAATATAAATATAGATTTTTTATTTTACCTTTCTTTTTTGTTGCAAGTAATATACAAAGTAATTAATATTAATCTTCAATAATTATTTTAAGATATTTATGACAGTAAGTTTATAAAATTGAATATAAAACTTAGAAGCATTTTCAAATATTTACACTCATGTCCATAAATTAAGGATAATTCTGAATCGTTTGGAAATCCAACTCTAGAGAAAAAAATTTCCTCTCTTGAATTACAGCATACATCTTCAAGAATAATATGCAAATTACAGGAAGTTACCAGATGAGGTAGGTAGTACGTCACAATGACGAGAATGTAAGAGATGGCTGTAGAACGAATAGTTGCAAAGAAGCAAAATCGTAAGTAAGCCGCTCAGTGCCATAACCAATTAGTTATGACTCAGGGACGGATGATTTTTTAAGGTAGAATTATTGGCCATCTGAAATGTGGGCGTACTCAGATGGAAGTAACCGAGGAACTTTGAAATTGCCCAAGCGTCCTCTCTAGACTTTGGCAACGATGCTACAAGATTCTTGTAAGATGACGGAAATTTCAGTAGACGTTACAGGTCAGTCTCGAGTTACAACGCCGAATGAAGAACGTATTTGGCAGTAATTGTCAAAAGAAGCAGACGGAGAACAGTATCCAATCTGTCTCTTCAACTATCTGCTTCCACCGGCTTGATAGTTTTAAGACAAACCGTGTAAAAACGTTTGGGACATATTGGTTTATATGTTTGCATGTCTCTCAGATGTATTTCTCTCGCAGAAACTCACTGTCATCAGTGGTCAGCCTGGGTGAGTGAGTGAGGGAATGTGGGGCTTTTTGGCGCAAGAGCCAAATCAGGCTATACTGCTCCAAACAATTGTTAAAATAATAAAATTCATGATAAAATATCTAAAATTAATTCACAAAAAAGTTTCAGTTCAAGTTAAAATATCAAATCAATTATAAGAAACGTATACCAATGATAAAAGTAAAAAAAAATTGTAGGGGATTTCCCCCAACAAATCAATCTAGATTATAAAATAATCGATAGGGCTAAAACAAATTAAAGAAAAAAGCGAAATTGAATCAAAATACGACAATATTTTATGTAACTCATCATAGATATAAAAACCGTTACGAACTAGACAAAATCCTAAAATGAATGTGTTTTATAAAAGAAAAATTATTTTGGACTCTCTTTACAACATGGGGTGGAGAAATAGTGTATAAATATTCCTCACGTCTCCAGCTTTCATTTTGCCAGTACTCATCGGATACAAAATATTTATCTTTCTCGGTTGGGTATAGATAATTTTTATCCCACCGCGGTTCCGTTTCCTCTTCTACTTCGTATACAATCATGTCTTCTTCTGACGAGTCCTGTAAAGGTGTGCTTTTTTGGGTTTGTGAGGTGTCATTTGTATTTCTATTTTTGGGGTAATATTTCTATTAGGACGTTTTTTCTGTAAGTTTTTGAAGTTTGTTTTGTAGCCTGGGATATGGGGAAGGCACGGTATTAGATGTAGTGGAAGTAGTTTCAAAAACAGGACCTGCCCAGCTGGTAAAGCTGAAGACATTGATATTGTGGATGAGGAAAGGGCTTTATTAGATAAGGCTGATTCAACTGAGTTACATAAACTATTAGATTTGGCGGAGTAATACCTATTAAAGGAATAGGTGGCTGATATTCTGATGACGATGTAACTGTGATAGAAGATGTGAATGGTAGGAGGTATGCCTGAGTTGAGGTACACAATTTGTGATAATTGTAGAAATTCTGGATGTCATTGTTGGTTTCAGAAACGATGTTAAAGGTTGTAGTAATTGCAAAGGTGGCATACTATTTTTGTAATATTTTCATCTGTTTGGGTGGTTGCAGTTGAGGATTCGGCAGCCTGAGCGAATGTTTGAGAAATTTGTGGGACTATTAATTTACGGGCTTCAGCATAAGAAATATTTTTATTTGTTCTTATTTCTTGGATCCGTTTTTATACTTTCCATTTGGAGCATACTTTAGAATCGATGAATGAGCATGTGAACAGTTTATACATTTTGGCTCTAGAGTGCAATCAGTGGAAGAATGTCCAGCAGACGCACATCAAAAGCACGTTTATTGACCACGGCAGGAAGTTTGAGAGTGACGAACACATCTGGCATTTAAAGCAGCGCAGAGGATTCGGTATATATGGGCGTATTTTACAATTAAGATATCCGGCTTTTATAGTCGTCGGTAAGTTTGGGCTATTGAAAGTTAAAATTAAATGTTTGGTTGGAATTACAGCAGCAACTTTTTTTATTGTGTTTCTCCTGACCTGAATAACACCCTGATTGGAGAATCCCTCAATTATTTCCGTTTCAGGGGTGGTCAACAGGTCAAGTTCAGAGATAACACAACGACAGGAATTGAGGGTTTTGTGCGGACTTATCGTTACAGGATTATTTAGTAAAAATTTAGCGAGCAGAAAGGACTTTGTTTGTAAAGCAGAATTAGTTTCTATAAGCAGATCCCCGGAACGCAATCGTTTTACTAAATTCGGTTCACCACCTATTACTATTAAGGTTTTGTGAATTGAAAATGGTGATTGTTTTGACATTTCGTTGTTTGGTAGAGAAATAAGCAAGAATCTGAATGAGTGGCAATTTGGTCTCCTGTGAAAGTGGGTAATACAAGGCTTTACCCGGGCACTGCAGCATTGGATCCATAAGCGTGAGAAAAACCTTCATTCTGTCGTACCTCCACCCACCACGGAGTTCAACAAGGGAGGCAGTGTGCCAGTCATCTGGCAAAAGCCAGGCACGGCGCTTACCTAGAATACACCCAGAAAATGGTACTACAGCATCAGTGCGAGGATCCAACGGGTAAACCCACCACCCCTTATCTGCAACACTAACCCTAAATCAATGTCTCCGAAGAGATCACCAGCCGATTGACAGGAGCGGGCTCACACCTGCCTCCCGTCTACAGCGAAGCGTGGGCCAAAGGGAACGCAAAGGTATCCCATGATACTATTTTCCTCCTCTCGGACGCCGCACACGGCAAACATGAGGGTTGGTAAACCAACGTAAAACATTTAATAAACAACACAAATATCAGAAATACAAAAAACAAAACAAATTAAAACCAAATGAATACATTACAAATTAAAAACTAAACTGTGTTGTAACAATATGAATTACATGTAATTCAATAAAAAATAAAGAAAAGTTGAGCAATCTTCATATGTATTAAAAAATTATTTATCTGTGGTCTAGACTGAAAAAGAAAGAAAGGAGAAAGTATGACAAGAAAAGGGTCGAAAATAGAGAAGTATCACTAGGGTACCCCGGGGTCGTGACACCCGTGTTTACCAAAGACATTAAACCCTTGAGAAAAGGAAAGATCACTAGGGCTCCTCGGGATTGTGACACCATACTCATCTAAAGAAGGTGAGCCCGTGAGGGGTGTTAGCCTGGAGTAGAGAGCATGTAACGTGTGTGTGTGTGGACATCGTCAGAGTTGGATTGTGCAATGTTTTCCGAATAATATAGGTTTAGCTTGCATTCTGATTCACGTCGGACTTTCATATGGAGAATATCAGGTATTCGTTACCACCAAGACAGCATCATTGAATGCACCATTACGGTGTTCCAGAATTGCTAATTTCGGGAAAGGGGATTATACTGGGCTTCAGAACAAAACTACAAGTTCAAATCGGAACCATGACATTCGAATTTATCAGGACGTTATTCTGAAACTACATGCTTGCTTAGGGGTACCGATGGTGAAAAATTTGTGTTTATGGATGACAGCATCACCCTCACCGAAAAAACGTATTAAGATAATGCTTTCAATTTGAAGATATCACCCGTATGGAATGGCCAGCATTCTCACCTGACTTTAATCCAATAAAGCATGCGTAGGATATGTTTTGTGACGAGTTTCAGCCCGTCAACCCCTTCCTACATGTGTACCGGTATTGCTTGCTGAGTGGAGTTATGTTTCCCAAGATCAGCTCGATAGTTTAAAACTTAGCATGCCTAGGCGATTTATGGACTGTATTTATTCTCATGGGAGGCATACAATGTATAGCCTGCCATACCAACCACGTAATATTAAGTTTTTGTAAAGGGGGTTTTTCTCTTATAATTGCTACAAATATCAAAAATCGTTTATGAATGGTCTCATTGACAGACCATCTTTTTTGTTCTTTATCTTTTGTTTAATAAATTGGCTTTATGAATAAATAAGTCAAGTTTATTTTGTTTCTGAACATTTATTTGCCGAAGCAGGCACTATCCTTAATTTATGGACATGAATGTATATTCCTTCCATTACATTTGTGCTGTATCATTAAAACAGGGGTGGCCAACCCGCGGCACGCGTGCCACATTGTGGCACGCGGGAGTCGTAACTGTAGCACGCGAAGACTTATTAAAAATTACAAAAATTTTATGAAACTATTACTGAATTAACTGAATTACAAAATAAAATTCTCATGAAGAAAATATGTAAAAAACAGAAATTTTCAGCGCGAGATTTTAAAGGCGCTAAGCAAGATTTTTTCTTTTCTTCAGTATAGAGCCAAAAATGAGATGATGCCACAAAACTTACAATTCCACAGCATTGTAATGTTCCGAAAAAAGTGTTGAGTAATGTGAGACAAAAAACAAATAAATCTCTCTTAGACGGTCGAATCTGCCCAAAAATCACCCTCTCTCGGGGGGGGGGGTTAATTTTTAACATTTAGGATTTCGATCCCAGTTTCAGCTTCCCCTTGTAGTGCTGGAGTTTAGGGTTTATAGCTATTGGCTGTCAGCGTGATTTCAGATAAAATTTTTCCCAAAGGTGTTGGCTATTTACGATTTCTGTAATGTCAAGAAAAAATTCTGCAATATATTAGGAGAGCAGTTGTTGATAAGGTAGAAGTAATTCTATCTGCACAAAGTAGCCGCGTTATAAAGCAGAGGAAGTGAGAACTTGCATCCATGACTAATCAGAATGCTGGATTTGGAGCCTAAAAATTTGTAGCTCAACATCGGCAAATTGTTTCTAACTGTCAGACTCAATTGATTTTAAACTCTGTTTTACAAGACAAGCTTTTTTCCTTTTCTAAAATTGTTTTTAAATTTTAGCGTTAGCGTAGTTGTTTGAACTTTTTTTATATTTTTAATATGTTTATGAGTAAAATTTCGACATCGAAAAGAAATTATGAAGAGTAAATTGCAGCACGTGATTTTAAAATTGTCCGGGAAGAACAATACTTGTTTACACATCAAAATGCTTCCAAGCCTGTTTGTTTGATATGTGGAATTTATACAGCAGTTCCAAAAAAATTTAACTAGGACCGTCGTTTCCAACAACTGTATAATGATTTCCACAGCAAATATCCATTTGGATCAGATTTGAAAATCTTGTTCCAGAAGAGAAAAGACGAAAAGGAAACCATGGTGAAGGCTTCTTATGAACTTTCTTTGTTGTTAGCCAGCAAGAAAAAAACCATATTCTGACGGAGAGGAGGTAATAAATGTAGCCTTTTAATTTTCGCCCAGAATGTCGGTGATCTAAATGTCACAAATATAGTTGATAAAATAGCTTTGTCTGGAAATACCATCATGCGTCGTATCAGGGTCGGCTCTATCAGTTCTGCCGCCCCGGACAAAAATGGAAAATACCGCCCCTCTCTCCAAATCAAAAAATCATAATTAAAAAAGATAAATTGTTCACATAGGCACACACCTATAAAACTTGAATAATTCCTGCAAAGGCAGCATAACAATTAAGAATTTATATATATATTATTTTATGTCTTAAGGAATACAAAATAATCCGAAATAAGTGAAATAATTGCCTGTTATTTTCAACGAGTAATACGAAAGAAACGGAATCGTCTATTTCAACTGGCCAATCTCTTCGAAAAGGAGTCTACTGATGGTGGACATCACAAGCGTTTATTAACTTATAGTAAATACACTAAAGAATAAAATAAAATATTTCATGTGGCTCTCTATCTACCAAAAACTTATTACTTCAGTCCCCTTTTTGATTGCTGTAAACGGACATTGTATGGGTGAAAAGAATGTTCGTTGTGACTCCAGTCTGGGATGGGGAGAAAGTTACTAATGAAACACGTGTAAACAAATCGAATTCCATGATTTGATAATATATTCGCCCTCTTCAAGCTTCAACACAAAAAACTGACATTAAGCATATAGAGTTCCAAATAAGGTACTTTAAATGAAATTCCAAATACACACCCAATAATATTTCAGAAAATATATCAAATTTTTTATAACAAAAAATATATACATTTCGAATTTGATCCAAATGCTGCCCTTAAAATTTGCTTCCCCGGGCAGAGGTCCGGTTTGTCCGGCACTAGAGCCGCCCCTGGTCGTATAGATGACACTGGGCAGGATGTTAGAACAAAAATTGTCTCTTGACTTCAAAATTGCAAATATTTTGCATTAACTTTGGATGAAAGCTGTGATATCACAGACAATGCACAGTTAAGCATCTTTGGACGTTACACGAACAATAATTTTGATACTGTGGAAGAATTTCTTGATTTGCACTAACTAGTTTTTAACTACAGGTGAAGACATTTTTAAGAAACTTAAAAATGTAATTGAAGTCAACAAAGTAGAATGGACAAAAATAGACAGTGTTTGCACAGATGGTGCTCCTTGCATGGTTGGAAGAATAAAAGGTTTTGTTGCATTGCTTGGAAACTTTTTGGGAAGAAAAGTGTTCAAGTATCATTGTATTATTCATCAAGAAACTCTTTGTGCCAAGGACTTTAACTTGTATTCCGTTTTTGACCCCTTGGTGCGCTGTATCAACAAAATACGAGCTCGTGCTCTGAATCGACGTAGAATTCGTAAGCTTTTCCCGAAGAAACGGAAGAAAATGTCAAGTTACTCCTTCATTGTAGTGTGCGCTGATTTTCCAAAGGAAGTTCACTTGCGAGATTTTAGAGTTTGAGGGAATGTGTTTTAGAATATCTGGAAGTAAACGCGATATACTGCCCAGTGAATGCTCACTCCTTAGGAGAGAAAATTGGCTGTGAGATTTAGCTTTTCTTACCGATATAATGGAACGTTTAAACAATTTAAATTTAAGATTACAGGGAAAAAAATTGTATTTTTCCTGCGCTAGTTGGTCATATATCTTCTTTTGTGAACAAACTTTTGCTTTTTTTGACTGGATTTCGGAGAGAAAAAATCAACTAATTTCCCATTCATGCAGGAATTATCTTTCAAAGTTATTAATATTCCGAACTATGATAGATTAAAAAATTTAATACCCATTTTGCAGGATTCTTTTAGTGCCAGGTTTGAGGATTTTAAAGATGATAAAAAAATACTGAACTTTTCCCTAATCCTTTTTGATTTCTCTTCGAGATATTAATTGTTACCCACTTCAGGTGCAAATTGAAAGGATTGACTTAAAGCACCATATTACTCTGAAAAGCAATTTTAAGGAAATTATTTAAACCGCAAATGATCCGAATTACATCGAGTTTTGGAAATTTGTGCTACCAAGCAATTTTCCAAATTTACATGATTTAGCGGTCAGATATTGTTGTAGGTTTGGATCAACATATGTTTGTGAAGAAATGTTTTCTTTTATGAACGTAATTAAATCAAAATATCGCTCAAAATTAACTGATGTGCACCTAAATCACCTAATTTTGTTAGTATCTTCATGAACTAATCCAAATATAGATGATTTAGTAAAAAAAATTACAAATGCAAAAGCCACATTACGAAAGTACTGACTGCTTATTAATAATTTAAAATTAAATGTTTGTAGTTGCTTATTTTTATTTTGTACCTAAGCTGACTGATTGATCCTGTAAAAATTTCTCAAAAAAAATATGTTTCTACTTTTTTTTTATTTGTTTTACCATTTTTTTCTTCACATTTTCACTTTACAGAAATTGCATTTAAAAATATGTTTTTGGTGCAAATTACCCATAATAAGCCTATAAGTAATATTTTTTAGTTTGGTGGAAAAGTTGCAAGTGGCACGCGTAATTTTTTTTATCAGATTGTGGCACGCTTCCCAAAAAGGTTGGCCACCCCTGCATTAAAATAACCGAAAACGCTAAATATATCAGATATATATAATGCGGAGTGAGAAAATTATTTGAAGAGAATGAGAAAAACTTTCTTTTCATTTATGTTCTTTAAAAAATAATACAAATGTAAGCAAAATGTATAATTTAAGTTATTAAAAATTAAAAGAACCTTCATTTTTCAGTTAATAAAAACTTGCTCAAATCATTCTTTATAAACAAATAAAAATTGTTAAATAAAATTCTTCATAAATATTATTTATCTAAACAATTAATAAATGCTAATTAGTCCTTCATGATTATCTAAAAAAATTATATGAAACTATATCCTTTTTTCACTGGTGGCTGTAATCAAATGACCATGATTGATAATATGAGGCTATCATTGTTTTAGTGGATTCTTGAGTTGGAATCTAATTAAACCTCGATAACCCATGAAGGTTTTAAGCAAGGCTTGGTAAACTTTCGGGAGAAAAGAGCCACGTTGTTAATGAAACAAGGTAACTAGGATATCAAAGGACCATTTGTCCCCAAAATAGCGCCAAAATCTGTACAAATTTTGTTGGGAATACATAAAATAGTCCAAAGAACTGTACCTGTAACATCCGTAGCTTACGAGAAAAATACGGCAAATGATGATGCATAATGGGCCTCCGGCACATTTCCGTGCTCATGTACGTGGTTGGCTGGATATGGCATATCTCGGCTGCTGGATCGGACATCTGGGTCCGATTATATGGCCGTCATGATCACCAGATGTAACTCTGTAGGATTATTTTCATATGGGGAGTCTCAAGGAATTGGCGCATCGAGACGAAGTGACAACACAAACGGACTTCGTCGATATGCTCTGTGGACACTTTGAATATCTGCCTTTTTAAATACTTGCAAATAATGCTGTTGATGTATCTAATGCGGTGTTTTTTCCTTGCACTGGCAGTGACGTCATACTTTGTTTTTAGTATTTTTCTCGTAAACTGTGGATCGTACAGATACAGTTCTCGGTCTACAGGTACTGTTATTAGGGAGGTTGGCTAAGGCAGAAACAAAACAACGACATCTACACAGGATCGCTGCTTGGCACTAAGTGCACTACGACATCAGCTTCTTAGCTTGCTTGTGACTTTTCTGCTGTGTCTGAAAAAAGAACTTCCAAACAGTCTCCAAAATTCTTTCAGGGACTGACCTCTACGCCCATCATCCAGAATTGTATGTCCCCTTGTATACATGAAACAGAAAAGACCGGTTATTATAGACCTGGAAACATCAGTCTTGGAAACCACAATAAGGGAAGCGTATTCTTTTCAGCGATTATTCGATATTCTCCAGACAAAGTGATTCTTTTAGAGTCTTCATCAGGAGAGAAAGAGGAGTTTGCTTTCCTCCATCCTACGTAACAAAAATCGCCAGATTTGGCGACCATGGAATCCTTGCGTGGGACGGCATAAAGTTGGCAGTCGTATTCTACTTTACGTCTTCGATGCGGGTATTATCAACTCACAATGCTATAGGAATGAGGTCCTGAAGCCTATGTAAGGCTGTTCTGGTGCTATGGGTTCGGAGTGGACGATAATACGGGGCCCATAGAGCTCACATTGTTGATGAATTTCATGAAGAAGAATATATTCGCTTTTTGGATTGGTCCTGGAAGTTTCCGGACCTCAATCCCATTGAACATGTTTGGGATGATCTAAGAAGAGCGATTTCTCAGCGTAACCCCTCCCAGGATCCTCCCAGTGAGTTAAATGTCGCACTTTCGGAAGAATGGACTTTGTTGCCTCAAACATTTATCGACATTTATTTTTATAAGCAGTATAACAGCTCATTGTGATACTTGTATACCAGTGCATGGTAGTTACACTCCATAGTTGCGAGACTTCTATCGAGTTAAATGCTTTACCACTGATTCATGATTTCATACTTTTTGATATGCCCTGCATGTTAATTCAAAATTAAAATTTCCCTATTGTTATGTTCTCATTGTAATACGTTTCTTTGTCAAATTTCGAGGCAACATACCGTAAATAATTCATCAGTTTTCACAGATTTTATGTTTGTGATCTTCATTTTTGGGCATGAGTGAAGTGATGCTGAAATAATGAAATAAATAATTAATGCATTATTATTACTACTACCAGCTGATATAATATCGAAAGTAAATTATTTTCATACTCATCAAGTCGCATACAAAAAAAAAAAAAAAAGTGGAGCTCACACACAGTTTTTTAAAACGATTGTTGAATCTGAAATTCCAATATATTTTATTATAAAACTCCATCTCCCAGAATTTATCTTATGCATTAGTTTGACTTATTAGCGATAATAAAAATAAAATAGTCATGTCTCTTGCATTTTGTTTTCGTGTAGTAAATTCCATTCCTGAAAGACGGAGATAAAAGGAAATTTATTCTGTTCATTTATCTTTCTTACTTAATATTTTAATAACATTTGCTGTTGACAATTCGTGGTAGACACATTTCTCTCACCACTTACTAATTCAGAAAAAAAACAACAAAGGTACCGAAATTTTCTGTTTAATGATTTGAATGCGTTTTTGTGTGAATAAAATCTAGACACAATTGTCAAACTTGTCAACTGTGCGAAATCGAAGAATTTAAATTTCCATCTGAGGTAAAGCTCAGAACATTTTTCAGGGGTATATATTAGTTTTTAAATTTTTTGGGAGAAATTCTGTGTATCATGACATAAAAAGAGCAAACAAAAGATACAACTGAAAATTTTCAAATATGTTTTTAGACTACCTTTTATTTTTAATGTTTATGAAACTATCTCTTACATCATGCTTGGAATGTTTTAAGTATTATTTTTATTAAATTTCCTTCATATATATATATATATATAATTATCTATGCTTCTTACTGAATGCATGTGATACTAACTTATTTAAATTAACTGTAGTGTATATTTTTAATTACAAAAATGTGTTAATAATTAAAAAGCTTATTTAAAATCCATTACTTTCAGATTTATAATGATCGATCTTATGCGTTCATAATTTTTAATACAGTGAGGGAAAATATGCTCTGGTAATCTATGAAGTAACTCATTCATTGTTTTTGTAATTTAATATTCTTGTTGTCTATAGGTTAAGGAAGACGCTTAGCATACAAATAATTAATAAAATATAATTTTTATTCATTAATATTAATAATTATTGAATTTATTATTGATTCCCCTTCATCAGAACTTTGCTTGGTAATTCATAATCTTATTACTTCTTGCGATCACAAAAAATGATCAATACACGTATGGTTAAAATCTCTATTGTTTTTAATAATTTATTTACTATTTTGTTCAGAAAATAGTTATAGGATGTAAATTATTTCTATATAAAAAATAGGAATAATTTCTTAACGTATAACCTTATTCAGCTAAAAAGATTTAAAAAAAATTATGATTTTCTTATTTGATTTAATTTTTTCAGATTCTCATGAGCGTTAATCATTTTCATATATGCGACAAGATCTATACGCATGACAAAACATTTTTTTTAATAAAAAAATTGCTATTAATACAATTTTTAATTTAAGTATCCGAACACGTTAAAATGGCCAATTCGGTCAAAACACATATTTTTTTATTTTACTGAATAGAGCTATCTATTGGTTTTACAAAAAACCTACTTTTCTTGTCTCTACGCTACCTAGAGGCCAAGTTAAAATCAATTTTATTGAATTAGAAAAACCAGAAGTGGGTCTTCAATCTTCCAGAAGTGGGCATTTAAATGATTCAAAATCTATCATGGCGAATCGGAAAACTCAAAATGTTATGCATGTATTTACATAAACTTTTTGAGTCTGATATTTTTTTATTTTCTAGAGAATGTGTACTAAAATATTTCTTATTGTTTACATATTCTTTGGTTATGTCTTGTTATATAAATAAGGGTCTCATAAGAATGTCATATTTCGTATAATGTTTACTCAATCAGCTCTAAAATTTTCAAATTTTAATGAAATATTAATATTTTATAGTATATTCTCTAAATAAATGTATCTAATTTGTTTTAGTAATACTTTTACTGATATAAGTTTGTTACTTTTTTTCTAATTGCTTTGTAGTTTTTCAAAAAAATATAGTTAAAATTTCACTAATAATTGTGATTTTTGCAAAATTTAGATACATTTTTTAAACATTGTTGAGTGGTTAAATATTAGTATTTATTGTTATTGGTTCCTAAAATAGTATTTGTAACATTTAGTATGCTATTTTTTGAAAATTTACTCTAAACGTGTTCGGATATCTTAAATCTGTGAAATAATTTTAGATTCAATTTTGATTGCTTTTTAGTGTCACACTTTGAAACTACATGAGGTAATTATTGATGACCAACCTCGTAATTTTAAACCACGATCAGGTGACGAAGACGACACCTGAGCTTGCATCCCATTCTTTAAATTTCTTCTCCACGCCAACGTGAATACTTTTAGTCTTGACAGGTTTAACGTGAACCCTTTCCCCTACATGGCGGGTTTTCAGGGGCACCAAGACTTGAAAAATGTAATATTTTTCATTCAAAGTTAGAAAATTACATTTTAATGTTTTGTACCGTTATCAAAAAATATGCTTAGATCAAGGGTTGGCAATCTATGGCACGCGTGCCAGATGTGGCACGTGGTGCAATTCGCAGTGGTACTCTACACTACTATACGAATTTGTCAAATTTTGAGTGGATGAAAGCTGATAAATTTGTAATGGATCTTATTTGACAAACACTTTGAGAATTCTGGACATTTACGGAGTTACGAAAAAATCTGAAACATAACACTAAAGATAAATTTACAACTAATTCTTAAATTAATGAATGTCGTTGCTGAAGAAATTTAATTGCTGGAAAAGAGAACATTGCATGTACTCTGCTTTCCGCTTTTGGTTCTACATATCACAGTAAAAAATATCTCGAGTCTGCAAAGAAAGTGTTTAACAACTGAATACTCAGTATCGTGTCAAATTTAAAGTTATACATCATATCCCTGATTCTGCGATATGAATGTAAAACGGTGTAAGCATTAGGTTTGTATTAAAATTTTTATTTACTTTTTTATTCAACTGTAATGAAGGAAAACACTTATATTTTACGTTATCTATATCTTATTTTAATAAATATGTTTAAAAATTCCTAATATATGTACAATTTTAATTATTTTATTTTGATTGCAGAAATAGTTACATTTTATGCTACTTATTTTTGTGTTAAGAAATATCTTTAAATGGTGCGTAATTAATATATAATATAACTGTAATTATTTAAAAACTATTAGACTCTTTTCTCTAATTCTGCATGCATTACCACGGATTCGAACTGCTTAAAACATGCCCTACTGTATGGCACGCTGAATCCTATTGGTAGATTGGTTTGGCACATCACAGCTAAAATGTTGCCGACCCCTGGTTTAGATCTTTATGAATCAAACTTTGTGTAATGGCTTAAGAAAAAAAATATTTTCCATAATTAAACTTAAACTCCGCAAAATCAGAATATTTAATTTTTATTACTAATTTAACATATTTATTAATATTTACAATAAGTTTAGTTGAAAAATAACGTTTCAAGGTCTTCTATCAATTAAGGTACAAGATTCAATAATGGAGATTTCAAAGATTTTGAAATAAATTATAGCTTGTTTTATATAAAGGCACGGTGCAAATTTTTACGCAAAATTTTTTAGGTTCTCCCCTATGCGTATGTACTATGTAAAAGAGATTTTGTGCTCAAAATACAATAAAAAGCTAACCATTTAGGTTTTTTAAGGAAACAAAATATGAAATGATTTTAAAATGCTGCTCCTGCTACAAAAACTGGTGTACACACATGAAACTTGATTTACTAGTACATCAAACTACATTTAACGAAAGTTGGTTGGATTTGAAAGTTGTTATGATAGCATGATTGATATTCGTAAAATATTTCTTTTTATGAATGCTTATTGAAAATTCCCTAAAAATGAATGAATTCTAAATTAATTATTTTTAAAACAACAAGTATTGCTTTGATTCAAAAATGCATACCAACTTTCATTACATATATTATTAGTATATTAAGAAAAGATATTATAGCATTTAGTGTAAGCACGCCCGAGATAGGAAAAAAGCCTTAGTATTTTAAATGAAGACAAACTAGTTATTTTATGTGTTTCTGAGATAAGTTAGTTTTTTTAAAAAAGTTTTGACTTGCCTTAGGGATGTTAATAAAAACGAACAAAAAAGTTATGATAACACCACAATTTTTAAGCTTAGAGCTTTCAATTTTGTGACATTATAGTTAAGTATATATAAAGGATAATTATATATATATATATATATATATATATATATATATATATATATATATATATATATATAATATATATATAGAGAGAGAGAGAGAGAGAGAGAGAGAGAGGGATTTGATTTGTTGACCTATTTTTGACGATTGAATCGTACTGTGTCTTCTTAAATAATTTTTTTCTTTAAAGAATGAAGAAATGCATAGTTTAATTAAAAACATTCTGAAAAAATATTTTAACTTTAACCCGGCACTACTCGTGCAGGTTGTGTCATATCCACCGTCTAACTTTTTTCAACGCTCCTTCTAAACCTTTTTTGGAAAATGGATAGCTTCTCGTGTAGCTGACTTTAAGGTCATATCCTCTTTGAAGGGCCTTAACTTGTAGGCGAATTCTAAATATATATTTTTGGATATCATCTCTTCGGGTATGTCATACCCAGCGCGTGAACCACCGTTACAGTTCTGAATGAACGAGAACACGTTTTAAATCTTCCTTATGCTATATCATATAATTGTAGTTATGATAAAGAAATGTGATACTTAAGTACTTTAATGGATACAGTATTTAATAGATATAGTGCAACAGTATTTTTGGATGAAGAAATAATTTCTTTTCGCGATATGATGAGAACAAACCAAATGAGGAAGAGTATAACGGCAAGTATGATTCCTCCACTGAAATCGATCCAGATTTAGAAAATGGAGACATTGTTGAAAATAAATGTTTTATATGTAGAGACACAAAAACATTTGAGAAGAATGTAATTTTAAAGGAGATACCGGTACACATCTTATCTACTTTCAGATGAAATTTTGAAAAAAGAACTATTCTGGAACAAAATAAGAGAAAATAAAAAAAAATAATAAAAATTCCAAAATTTTTAAATTTGAAGAATTAAAGAAGTATACTCCTATATGTTTAGTTTGAAAAAGATACAGATTAAAAAAAATCAAGATCCAGTGAAAACATCGCACTCACTCACGACGCGATTAAAGGAGTGTATACACAATGCACTGAATGCCCTTATAAAAAGCACAAAAAAAAACTAAATTTACGTGTGAAAAATGTAATAAGCATGTTGTACTTCCTCCTTTTTTTCCTTTTTAATCTTTGTATACAAATTTTACGGTAAAAACACTATGTAAACACCCTTGGGTATGACACACCCTGCGCGAAAACTTTAGGTCGCTTTTTTCACGCGAGTGATGCTGGCTTACAGGATATTTATAGCAAGAAATTTTTTTTACCAAATAATAAATACATTCTTTTTAATAATAGGACTGTTTAGTAACATGCCCGTTTAGTAGTAATTTGGCATATTTTAATAGACTAACTTTGAATTTCCGTGTCAAATACAATGCATTCTTCTATATTGCTAATAATATCGCATAATTTAAATGATTCTGAAAATATATCATTCCAGAAAATTTTGAAATAGTTTAGATCTTTAATATCTTTTTTCCTTTGTTCATCCTGTGCTTTATTATTCTTTAAGATTTGAAACATGTTTCTACTGTAAAATTCTGCTTTTAAAAGAATTAAAAAAATTATTCAAATATACAATATAAATACCTTAAAAGAAATAAGGTTCTGTGTAATAAGTTTTAAGTAGGTATGTTCAAAATGTAAGAACATTCATTAAAAGGAAAAAAAATCTTATCATTTCATATATATTAATGCGTTTCTTCAAGAATCCTGAAATGAAAATGTAATTACCCTTTTAAAATAAAACTGCTTCAAAGGTTTTTGAGTTTTACTTTTGATTTTTCCTAAACGCAGTTTCGTATATTTTCAAAGAAAAATTTTTTTTTTAAAGTACTTACACAAAACTAATGTAATTATGCATTTTATACGGATAATAACATGTAATTGTACTTGAATAGTTTAAAATAGAATTAATAAAACCAATTGGATAGAATAAATTAGATCATAGAGTGATGTAGAACATTTAGAATTTTAGTTGATAAATTTGTCACGAAACAATCAAAGTCTACGTAACAATTAGAGGGTTCAGCACTTGAAAGATTATTAACTGGCCCGACGGGGTATTAGGTATAGAAACCATAGCTAATTAGAAACTACATATCAATTATACTTTATTGATTAATTAGTCTAAGTTTATGAAAGGAAGATCGCAATCTTGAACAGCTATAAAGAGTTCATCTTTACTTCTCTGATACGATCAGAAGGGATGTAGGTCACTGCTACCATTTTCAGAAACATCCTGGCTGATGTATGCCAAATCTGTAAAGATTTAAAATCTTCCCGTTGGTGTGGTAGTCAGGAGAAGGGGAGAGGGGGAGGGTGCCAGCTCAGGTATCATCCTCGTCACTAGACAGAGATACAAAATTACGAGGTCCGTCACCAATAACCCTCGTGTTGTTTAAAAGTGCGACCTCTCTCTCACTTAGAAACACCCGATGGGTTTCGGAGCATATTTTAAAAAATCCTTCCTCAAACTAACTAGAGGCAATAGTAATGCTGTCGTCAATATGATCCGACAGAAGAATTATTGTAATTATCTAGCTCCATTTTAAATCACTTTGTACAAAATGTTACACATCTGCGTTTCTTCTTTAAGAAGGCAACAGCTAAAAATTTTAAGCATTGCAGAAAAAATCTCGTCAGTTTTAAGAAGAAAACTCACAGACAGCTGGTTACAAAGTGAAATCAAAATGTTTAATATTAGTTATATAAAGATACCAATGAAATTAAAAAAAAATTGTGAAATAAAGGTGACGATTGTAAAAAAAGAGTGAATTTTTCGTATTTAACTTCTGAATTACTTCTCAATTCTAGCATTCGTCTATTTTCTTACATTTTTCAATATTTGGAAAATATTCTATTTGGATAATTCAAGTGTCATAAATAACAAAGTTTAAAGCTCATTTTCTTGTGTTTTAGATTAGTTTAGTTGTTTTAGCACATACGATTTAAACGTTACAAGTCACACTATCACAAGAGTAAAACGATTTCATGTATAAGTTTCATTGAAAATGAAGATGGATAATTTTGCTGTATAAATATAAATACAATATATTGCTCTTAAATGTTTATTTATACTCTTTTTAGCATATAATGTGACTGATGGTGTTTAATTAAATAAAAAACTTAATTGCAAACAAAGTTTAAAAAATAATTTAATCTTAAGATCAGCATGAAATATGATTACAAACTATCTTTCTTACTTTTCATATTTTTTTCTCCTTTTCTTATTTATGCATTTCTTTCTAGGTTTAAAAGAATTAATAACATATGACCTTTAATTACACATACCTCTAATAGGCTTTCTCTGTCAATTAAAATTCTACGATGTCCTTTTATTTGCTTAAAAAAATTAAAATGTGGTAGGAATGGAAAAAGTTAATGTAAAAAACATAAAAATCGTGCGAAGTTCGGTCACAAACTGTTTCACTGCTTTTCAAAGTTATTTCCCTTATTTGTTATCTTTATATTCTCATCTGAATCGAAAAGGAAAAATAACACCAGATCTTGGTCGAAGTATAACTTTTAAAATATCCGTGGTACATTTTCTATATCAATAAAATTTCAGCCGATATCAAATTCTTAAAAGGTATACCTACACAGACTCAAATCATTTTTTCTGTTACTACTCTGAACCAGGATAAAGTAAGTCAGTAAGAAACGTGACACTGACTTTTCTATAGTCCAATTTTTGGACAGCTGTTTGCAAGTCACGATATCGAAAGGAAAAATGTGTAAAATAAATAGATATCGAATTTATATTTTTTTTCGAGAATTCTTCATCAATAAATCGTCGCGTTGTTCACCTTTCTATTTGTTGAGTATCACATCAATTGGAAATGAAAAGCTTCTTTTTCAACTGCAGTTATTCACATTTTTTAGCTTTAAGATTGAAGAGTATAAAATTTCTTTTTCTATGAAATATTTTTACTTACCAGCATCAGATACAAGTAGATACAGATAAGGAAAGTACAAGATGGAAATTTCGAATGGAAAACTTGAGTAATATTCTATCCATATAAATGGTTCAAAAGGAATGTATAAGGATAGTTTGTGTTGATACTATATGTCAAAAATCATTATTGTTACACTATTTTTACACATAAACAGACATTTCTTATTCTTTGAAATATCATAATTTGTAACAGAATCCTTTTCTCTCTCTCTTTTCTGAATTGTAAAT
>BMAO01007234.1:0-22763 GCA_019973975.1 Trichonephila clavata
TTGATAAATTTTTAATGGACCTTATTTGACAAACATCTTCAGAATTATGGAGATTAACGGAAATACAAAAAAAACTGAAAGATAAATTTACAACTATTTTTTTGCAAATTATTGAATCTCATTGCTGGTGAGATATAATTGTTTGAAGAGACAAAATTGTATAAGTACTCTCTGATTTACGCTTTTAGTTCTACATATCTAAAGTAAAAAAGTCTTACATCCTATGAAAAATATTTCGAGTGCGCAAAGAAATTATTTAACAACTGAATGGCTCAGAAATGTATCAAATTGAAGTCACTAATTATACCTCTGATTTTGCGGTATTAAAGTAAAGTGGTGTAAGCTCTAGGCTCACAATAAACTTTTTATTTAACTATAATGAAGGAAAAATTATATTTTATGCTTATTTCTTATTGTAATTAATATTTTAAAATATATAAACACGTAAAATTTTAATTTTTTTAAAATTTTTGTTAGAGAAATAGTTATATTTTATGTTGTTTTCTTATGATAAGTATTTTTAAATGATGCAAAATTAATTTATATTAAAACGGTATGCCTTTTAATTGCCCTGGGTTCACAATTCTTCACGCATAATGAAGATAATCTGATTATTTCAAAAATTTCCTACTAAAATGGCACACGAATCATATTGGTAGATTGATTTGGCAGGCCACAGCTAAAAGGATTCTGGCCCCTGATCTAGACAGTTTACAAAACTATGCCTTTACTCGCGTTTTGTTCATTCAGTTGCAATATGTGTATGGAGCTTAAAGAGTGTTTTTTTTCTATAAATATCTTTTTTTAGAAAAGAGAACGAGAATAGAACCAATGACTCTGCATAAACGAGTATATCCAATTAAAACTCAAATGATTAGATTAAAAAAAATTGGCAGTTATAGAGACTGCCGATAGAAGCGAAAACTTAGAACTTTTAGTATTAAAACTTGAAATTTCATAATGTTTGAATCAATCAATTTGGTTTTCGCATCTATTGACACTCCGAGAAACAACTAAATAGATGTTTAAGTGGTTTTTTATCATTCAAATATATTATACGGGCTGTACAAGATCATGACAAAATATAAATACAATTCAATTGAAATAACAATTAATATACAATCATATTATTTATGAATGTATTTGTATTTACTTGTACTTGATTTTTAACATTATTTTAATTGTTTGCATCATTGTCATCATTAATTTCAACAATACTTAGACTTTTTGTACTTTCAATTATTTCATTTTGTTCTAAAAAAGATACAATAGGCTTATGGTAACTAAAGTAAGAAAGGAAAATATTTGATTCAAATTTATCTAAGTATCATGTGTAAAAACCACATCGATCGTCGTTTTATATTTTATAGTACTGAGGTTTTGATCATTGGACATATTTAAATTAAGTGTTTAATTCAGAAATTCAATTAGTGGTAGATTTTTATCATCTGCAAAGTTAATATTCTCCACTTAAAATCATCGGTACATTATCATATATATTTTTCGCCAAATCTTTTTTCGAGTAATTCAGAACCTTCTTTTGTATAAATCATCAAATTTTTGATTGAAATTTGTTGTATCTGTCTCATAGATTTTCCAGGCGAAATATAAACGGCAACCATTAATATGTATTGCCCATTCTCGGAATTCAACAAGCAATGCACAGTGAACTTTTCACAAAATCCATTCCATTTCACTTATAAGATATGCACAGCACTATACGTCAGCTGCATAGCTACAGATGTACTAATATAAGCATGTCGGTGACGCGAACCTATAAGATTTTCCCCTACCAAAAATTGCCCAACGCCGCTAAAGATGTTTTCACTTCAATAAATGAAAAGTAGGAGTGTAAATAGTCTAACACAAACGCTTTTTTGTTCGTTTTTTTGTTTTGTTTCACATGATGTCAAATCAGCAAATTTTGCTTATAACTGTTACTAGCAATATATATTGATGTAATTTATTTCTCTTAAAATCCGGCGTATAACGCGCATCTACAGTTTACAGCAGCAGTTTTTAACTTTTAGATATATTCGCTGCGTGTATAACGCCCACACCCTCTTTTTTTACGAAGAAACCTGAAATGTACGTAAGCAATGCTCGTATGTTTTGAAGTAATTTTCTCGAGTTATTATTCCAGGTTTTTGAAAAAAGAATATTATACTTCTAGAAATGCATCCTATAAGTTCACATGAAATGTCATTTTGCTTAAATAAACCGTATTTCGATCTATACAGAAGTCTAATTTTTTTCCATGCTTTTTTTTTCATTTTTAAATATCTCGTTTTATACCCAGCGTATAACGCCCACCCATAAATTTCGATCTTGTTTTTTGTGTTAAAAGTGCGCGTTATACACCGGATTTTACGGTATTCAAATAAGTAAAATAAGACCATCATGTACTATGATCTGATAGAAATTGCATATCATAACATTTCCAAATATTGTTGAAAATTTAGTATTTCTTTTAAATGAGAAAATTATCTCTTTGAAAGTTACTAAACTAGTGATTTTTTGTGAGAGGCAGAATCAATAAGGTGGGAAAGTGCAACTTAAAATAGTGGAAATAATATCTCCTAATCACGCTTGAAAGCTTCAGTTCAACAAGTTGGAAATACAAAGGCTCTCAAAAATGATTCTTTGTTAAAAGATTATAGTAATACATTTTTTTGGGGAAAAAACCTAGTCAATCATTGTAAAGTAGTATTTTTATTCAAAGTATATCTAAGATATCAAATATCTTTACATGCGAACATTTTTGTATTAAATCCGTACTATTGGCAGACTTTGACGAATTTTAACCGAACTTTGAAGAATTTCTAGTAGAAAATTATAGCTACGAGTCTGATTGTTGGTTAAAAATGAAATTGTGTTTGCCATAGCTTAATAAATTTTTGGTGCTAAATCGTTGACATAGTGTAAAGCAAATGTATAAAAATTTCGTATCAATAATTTTTTCTGTGCTTCTTCGTTTTTATGGTAACATTCCATTGCTAACTGTAATTTAGTTATGTTACTTCAGCATTAATCTTATATAACACGACCATATATTGCTTACTGTAAAGTGAATATTACAAAGAGAAACTCCAAATAATATCAATTAACAATCAATATGAAAACAAATATTAACCAGGGAGAGATCACGCGGAGCACAGACTCACCCCAGGCTCACAAAATCTTTAATTCTGGGAAATCAGTTTGTTTGTTACCAACGATCCCTTGTCAGTATACTCCTATATGACAAACTTCAAGTTAACTAGAATGTATTTGTTGCATCTCTCTCTCTCTTTTTTGGAAACGACAAAAGTTTTTTACAATCTTAAGGTACTTGGGGAGACTGAATTACCCGCGCGAAAACTTTTGTTCCAAAATATTTTTTTATGAATAGTCTACATTTTCCCCCTGAGAACAACTTCAGGGTTTGATTGCTGTGTTGTATGACTTATTATGGATTATGAATGTAAATGAACAGAATATTAAAAAAAAAGAAATAGGCATTTGCGATCTCTGTTGGATGAAGTTGAAACTTTGGAACAAGAAATTGATCAAGCAAGGTGTTCGAAAGCAAATTGAACTAGGTTCTAGAATTCAATTGTGGGTGCATCTACCAGAGGCTGAGTAACTTTGATCAAATAAGAACTAGACGTATTTCAAAAAAATTATACGTTTATTCTACTGAGAACGGCACATTACGATACATAAAGATTAAGCATTCGGCTGCAGTCCAAGGGCACATTCAGTTCTGAATATACACTCACTTCCAAAAGTTAATCACAAAGATGTAAAAAGCAAAAAAATGAACAAATACTGCTTTGATTGACACAAAATTTGGCAGTAAAGTAGCATATATATTTATACATAAAACAAAATAATTATATGGAAATGAAATCAATATTAAATTTTTGTAAGTTATCAGATAATATACTGGAAACTTAAACAGAATTATGTATAAATTGAAAATAAACAGCATAAAATGAAAAAAAGGACATTAATAGGGTATGTGATCCCCCCTCATCTGTATGCAAAGTGTACATCTTCTGACCAGGCTTTCAATTAGGTGGTCAACCACCGCAGAATTAAGCAATCGCCATTCTTCTTGTAGAGCAGTTTCCAGCTCAATAAGAGTGGCTGGAGGTAGGAAACGTAAAGATACAGCACAGCCGAGAGCATCTCAAAGATTTTCAGTGGGATTAAGGTCGAACGAATATGCTGGGCACGCCATACGCGCAATCCCTTCACTCTTCAGATAGTCATCGACGATGTCAGCTCCATAGAGAAACGTGCATTATCGTACAATAACACAAAAGTAGGGCCAACTGCTGCAGCGTACAATCTCACAATGGGTTCTAGGACTTCATCTCAAAACTGGAAAACCGTCACATAACTCCGTTTAAAGATGTGCAGGTCGGTGCGGTATCCTAATGAAATACCTGCCCACATTTTAATGCTTCCGTCTCGGAATGCATGATGTTCGATGAATTTTTCGGGCTGATTGCGTGTTCCTTGTTTACGCCATATCCTTATACGCTTGTCATCTGACTCCAGAGCAAATCTTGACTCATCAGTAAACATGACATTGCCCCTGTCAGACACAGTCTAATTGCCATATTCCCAGCACCACTTTAATCGAACCCCTTTCGATTGGACGGATAGAGGAACACAAACTCGAGGTACCCGGGTGTACAGTCTATTCATATGCTATCTTCGGCGTACAATAGCTGCAGATATAGCCTTACCAATGGACGCTGTAACCATAGATTCCACACGTGTGGAGGTCGCTCTGGGATTCCGCTTAGCTTCAAAAGCAATATCTCGATCTTCCGCGGGGGTTGTAACCCTTGGGCGATCGCCTACAGGCCTTCGGACAATTGTCTGTGTGGTTTGGAATTGTTTACATAAACGTGACATTACAGAATGAAGAAAGGAGCACAACCTGTGACCGACTGTCCTGCTTCAATGCGCCCCACAGCACGCCAGCACTCAGAATCTTCCATTCGTTTTCTGGAAGTCATAGAATCACGTATGTCTTGAAAACAAATTGCACGAAAGTTTTAAACACCTTCTATCAGCACTTACAATCAACTTCTGTAACAGTTCATAAATCTGGTTCCTTATAAGACTGCTCTCTTTGCATATTTCTTGACATGAAAGCACAATTAACTGTTTCCTAACATATTTGCATATTTCCATCTACCTCTGCAGCGAATTGCATCATCTTCAATTCTGATTGGCTTCCGGAAATTTGCATTTTCCTCACCGTGCTTAACTTTTGGAAGTGAGTGTATTCATCAGCTCGCAGACTGACTGACGTCATAAACAACTCCACCTAGCGGCAGTTTTATTTCGATTCACTTTACAACACAAGAGAAGAACTTGATGAAATAATGTATATTAATCCTGATAGTGAATGTAAATTTGAAAAGAGCGATGAACATGAAACCTTTGAGTTAAAACAAAGATTTACAAATGTTTCCTGAAGAACTCCACCAAAACAAAAAAAATGAAGCCACTAGTGTATCACAAGACACATTGCGCCCTGTCAAAAAGACACACGCCATAAAAGGTTTAACGTGCTACTTATCGATCATCTAAGGACAATAAAACTACAATAAGTTGAACAAAATATGACAGTTTCGCCTGCAAACATCATTCCTGTAATGTTAGTTAAAAGTGTGTGTCATTTGTGTACATTATTAAAGTCACGCACACTTGAAATATTTTACTTCAATTTGATCGGATTTTTTCTAAACTTTTAAAAGGAAAACTGAAAAATCGTTAAAAGTATGTAAGTATACTTTCTCTTAATTTATTAGTATAATTTCTCTTTTAGTATTACTCTCTCTTAAGTTATTCCCTGGAATTACAATTTTTATATTGTACAATAAAAATAACTATAAAAAAAAGGATTGGGTTGACTCCGACTATTGTGACTATTAACGTTAGCATTGAGTGCTGTCTTCTCCCGACTTTTCCAGGGTCAAGAACAAAAGTGATAAGTAAGTAAATTATGCGTAACTCTTAATATAAAATAACTCTAATATCTACAAGTCAACACACAAGCAATTGTAAATAAGTATCATTTGAGAGAGAATTTCTGTGTATCTCAAAATACGATTGACAATGGAATAAACCAGGAGAGAAATAAATGGTTCATTTTAGTATGAACAAACTTTCCTCACTTGAATATACGTCCCCAGTTTCAATCACCAGGAATCCGGTTTATTTGAAAACAGGAGCCGGTCTCCTGAATGTTTTCTGGAAAACAACCTGTGGCGGAATCCTTTTCCTCTAATGGATGAGAAGTGAGGTCTGAATGTAATTACGACTCGCACATCTACTGTATTAGAGGTGGGGAGGGAGCTCCCGCATAGTTTGGCTCACAACAGGGGAAGTTAATTACCGATGTGCTGAAAAGAGGTGTGGGGAACGTCGTAGGAATGCTTCAAAAGTGTTTCCACCCCTTTTGTTCTTAATAAGTGCTTAGAAATAAGGTAACAGTTTGTGTTTTTCAGCTTTGGAGTGCATTTCTCTCAAACTGCATTTGTCGCAAGCTGCATTCATCTCAGACTGCAAGACACACAAAGAGTGGATCCTTTTATTTGTAATCATACATTGAACCCACACTAAAATGTCTTACCTCAAATATTTATAAATTAATGTTGAATTCGTGTTTTCAAATGTAAAATAAACAGAAATAAGGGAAATTTTTAATTATAATAGATTGTGTGGGTGCTTGGGAAATGTAGAATTTTTAAATAAGTATATAAAAGTGTATATCTATTTTCAAAAATTGCTGATTCAATCAAAATATCCTTCATTTACTTCAATAGACCTTTTCTAAAGAGATTTTAATGCATAAGTATTTGGCCTTAAAAATTTTTATACTACCCGAAAGAGAGAGTATCACCAAGTCACATTTGATTTTTCTCAATTTCTTATTAAGGTATCCGAACACGTTCGGAGTACTTTTTAACAAAATAGCATACTAAAACATTATAAATGCTCTTTTAGGACTCAATACCAATAAATATTACTACTTAACTATCAAAATTTAAAATAAATTACCTGAATTTTACAAAAATTTCAATTTTAAGTGAAATTTTAGCAATATCTTTAAAAAACTTCAAAGCAGTTAGAGAAAAAAGTTATAAACATATATTAGAAAGTATTACGAAAACAAATTAGATGCATTTATCTAGAAAATGTACTAAAATTGTAATTTTTTATTCAAATTTGAAAATTTTAGAGCTGATTGAGTAAACATTATAAGAAATGTTACATTTTTTATGAGACCATTATTTAAATAACAAGCCATAATTCAAAAAGTATTCATACAATAAGAAATATTTTAGTACATTCTGTAGAAAATAACGGAAATATCAGGCTTAAAAAGTTTTACAGAAATACATTCGTAATATTTTGAGTTATCAGACTCGCCATGATAGATTTTGAGCAATTTAAATCTGGTAGATCAAAAACCCACTTCCAGTTTTTCTAACTTTATAAAATTGATTGTAACTTGGCCTCTAGGTAGTGTAGAAACAAAACAAAGCATGCTTCGTAAAGTCAAAAGATAGCTCTATTCTATAAAATAAAAAACAAAAACACCTGTCTTGACTGAATTTGGTCATTTTCAACGCGTTCGGATAGCTTAGAGAGTTTGTCAAATGGTCTTTAAGCGCATTCATCATAAAACCAAAGTGAACTCGTAGTGGTGCTATTACCGATATCTTTGATATTTCGGTGATTAAAAGAAAGCGTGTAGAAAAAAAATTCCTAAATACATTGCAGACAACGATATTTAGGATAGATTGAATACTGGAGATAAATAGTGGAATGGGATAAATCATTCATGCACTGCCAAGAATGAACGGTTACATTTTTTTCTTTTTGAAAGGGAGTAGAAATCCAATTTCCTACATTTATTTTTAACTCATCTACAACAATTCAGGACACAAGTTCACGATCAGGACCATTTAGCAATTGCAGAAATGGTGATATGTTGAGATTGATCGATTGTTTTTTGTTAATATAGCAACAAAGGTTATTGGTGACTGTCCTTTTAATTTCATGTCAATGTTAAGAAACAAGTATGTCACGTGAGCTGGCGTCTAACTCTTCAAACTTTCACAAGTCACATGATCAACCACGTTCTGCATATGTTTTTGTTTAATGAAATTGTGTCTTTTATTATGTTAGTAGTAATAAATTAATATTTTTTATAGTACCAAAATAATAACATATGAAAGGAAAATATATTATAACTGTTTCTAATCATATTAAAAAAACTGTGGATGAAAGCTCATGAATTGTTTTTATTGTACTTTTAACAAAAAAACAATAACAGTAACAGAGTATAAAAAAGGAAGAAATATTATATAATTTTATTTAGTTGGGGGCAAATAAGTTAATCATATTCGTTTTATCAGCATAAAACAACAATACGTGTTTTACATTACTGATATTCGTCAAATATAACAGAAGGAAAAAAATTAAATATCATCACTTTAATGGAGTTACATTAGGAAACGAAATCCATAATACATCTGCTAAATGTATTTAAAAACGAATATTTGGTAATAACTGCGCACGCTAAATAAACATTAATAAAGTTTCACTGGAAAACATATTACCAATTAATTCTCAAATCATGATAAAATAAATACGTTATCAATTATTTATCTTAAGAAAATTTTCAGATTTAAGAACAAATAATATAAACCAATTGTCTTAATTTATTTAATATACGAAATATACTTCATTTATTTTTTTTCTTGATACAGATTTAACGTTCGTTTTAAAATGTATGTACATAGAAATTCTAAAATCATGGGACTATTAAGGTTGAAATGAGTCTTAAAAGAAAAACGTATGTTTTACTTGCAACTTCACCTCAAAAGGAAGTTTTTAAAATTTTTTACAATAACCTCTGGAAAATAGGATCGCCGACATTAATAACAAATTTGACAGTTCCATTGTCACAGATGCCACGCAGTGTTATCTGTAGATGACCATAGATTACCAATTCCGAAGCAGACCATTTGAAACAGGGTTTCAAGTCGTATTAAGAGTCTTTATAAACTAAGAACTTCTAAAATTATAATGATGTATTATACGTATGTCAGCGATTACTTGGATGCTACATTTAGGGGGCAATATACTAGACGTGGAGGGCCTATTTGATAGCCAAATTTATCAAGCCTCGTTTATTTCTTATGACAGTATTTGAAGACTCTCATTTCCGATACTCCTCCAGGCTTTATTGTGGAACGCGTCACTCAACAATCCATGTAGACGAGAAATGTCTATCAGTTTACGACTTTTTTCTCCAATCTATATATATTCACACTGTCAAACTTGTATTCTTTTGCGGGGGGGGGGGTCACTATTTAAAGAATGGGAACCATTGCTGTAATAAAGAATAATGCGATGATATTGGGGGAAAAAACAGGTTTTTTTTGTCATGTTTTTCGTGTTTGTGCATCTTTGTCCGCAAGACTTTAAAACACTGTTTCTCAAAGTTTAAATATTTGCAACCCAATATGGAATCATAATTTTCATCGTGCCCTCTTTCATACAATAACATTGTATTTAATTCAATAATACTATACTTTGACGCTAAAGCTACAATACGACTTTAACCATTTAAGTGTCACCGGCATATATAAACGTCTCACTCAGCCAAAGTGTGAATTACTCTGGACGTATAAATACGTCTTTCCGGAGTATGATCCTTTCTATGCAATGTTATCCATAAAATTATTTCAAATGATTTTGAATGCAATAAAAGGACCTTGACAGTGTTTGTGAAGAATTTACTTTTTTCGAAGATTTGATAATTTATTCCTTTCTCGGTGGCATAGGGGAGCAAATCGCGTAATTTTAATCCTCAGTTAAGGGATTAATTATCAAGATAAGTGAATATAATTTTAAAAATGAAAAGCCCATGGGGCCATTTGTAATTATTAAGGTTTTTTTAAACTTAGTATTGTTAAACTAATTTTAAAATACATTGCGCAGTACGGATACATTTATATAAGTTTGTTATATCAGTGTAAATGCGTATTTTGTTTTTTTATTATGTCAAAATGTATTTTATTTGTTTACTTTCAGTAAATTAATAATTTTTTAAACATCTTTTTGTTTTCGACTTTTTAATACGCTCGTGGCTCCTCGTAGAATTATCAAGCTTCCTAGAGAGGCGAGCCCTACAGATTGAAAAACGCCACTTTCGAGCCATTCTGTATGTAATAAAGCACTATTAAGGGAGGTCAGTAGGGTAAAAATCATGGAATGATCGATTTTGAGTTTTTGATATTTCTGAAATGTGTATTTCATTACCTTTCTAGGGTTATAACATTTATGCCATATTTTCAATTAGAACTATGTCAAAATGACTTTTAAAAAATTATCAACTGGTGGGCCACGCACCCTTTTGACAGATATTTGCCTTTTAAATAACCTGAAACAATTGCAAAGCCTTCTTTTTGTTTATTCAAAAGCAATTAACTTTAGATAACAGTTGACTGTTCGATTAACTGTATTAGTTTGGTGGCGGAATTTCGAGTTACAACATGTTTCCAAGAGTTTTAAAGTATTATTTTTTTCTATTTATCAATTTACTTTCACAAGGTATGATTTTTTTCAAAACTACTATTTTCATAATTTATAATTTTAAAATTACTTTTTAAAAAAATAAAATTTTTCTAAATTTACTGCATGTGAAAAAAAAAGCTGCTAATTTACATTATATATTCCTTATGCATTCTTGTGGATACTGAAGTGATATTTTGAAAATATTACAACAAAAAAAACATTTAGCTAAGAGCACATGTGTCAAAAAACAAACAACTTTGAATAAATTCAGTGTTAATTTTTAAAATAATAAACTAATTTTTTAAAAAAAATATCACTTTAGTATAAATATAAATGTTACTTAACTGTACAGACAAGTTTTTAAACTTAAATATTCAAAAGTTTCTGAATGAATTGTACATACAAAAATTCAGATGTGTAATACCATTGGTCGTTGCAAGAAGCTGGTTAAATACATAAAAATACCTAAATATCATGTTTAAAAACATAAAAACCGTTTTATTTTTGCTGTTTAAGAAATCATGCGTACAGCTTAGAGAAACTTTTGATATTTAAAAGTCTTAGAAGTTTATGTTTGCATGTGAACACACAAAACACATATGAAAACTTTCGAAATGACGTGAAATCATGTTTTTTTTCAAATGCACACCAAAACCATATAGATAAATTTTTTCCCATTATATTTATGATGATATTTGCTCTACTTTGATATTTGTAATACATAAATGCTACAAATTATTCTAAAGTTTATAGCGATTTTGTGATAATAGATGTAAATTTTACAAAATATCTCGTTAAACAAAAACTGAAAAATTTTATATATGTATTTTCTGACAATTTGAAAACATTTTTGATGCTTTTTTTACTTAAAATATATTGACTTGATGCTAATGTTGAATAAAATGTGGCAAATACATGTTGGAAGTCATAATTTTTGTGATAAAGTGACATTTCATGTTAAAAATGCATTTTTCAAAAAGTTTGTTTATAAAAATTTGTGTTTTTTTTTCTCAGAAAATAATGCAAGGATGCTCATAAAATTTCAGTAAAACATAACTTATATGTACACTGAACATAACCATGTACACTGAAGTGTGCCTTTATAAATTTTCTCAAAATAATTTAACATAAAGCATTTATCGTAGAAAAAAAATGAAAATTTTCAAGAAATTCATAGTAATATTTTTATGTTGCATGGTTTTGAAAAAACTTAACATTATATTTGAAATATCTCAGTTCAGCATAAATATTAAAGTCTAATTAATATTCAGACTAAATCAGAAGTCTTAATATTTAACAGTTTTTGAGAAAAAGTACACATATATATGTGATGATACAGGATGATTTTTGTCGTTACCTGTAAAGCTTGTTATGCACATAAAATTACATAAAGTTCATGTTTAAAAACATAAAAACAGTTTTCTTGTTTTGGATATCATTTATGTGATATTTAAAGAAACTTTTTAATTCTGATACTTTAAGAAATTGTGTTTGCATGTGAATATACAAAGCACTAGTGAAACTTTTCGAAATGTCATATATTCATGTATTATATTTCTTAATTTGTGTCTTATTTTTCTATAAATTGTATGTATGAACTGGAATTTTTTATTTTATATTTCATATATATTGTGTATACTGAAGTGAAATTTTTGAGATATTCCTCAGATATTTAGCTAAAAAGCAGATGTCGTAACATAGAAAAGGAAAATTTTTATAAAATTCATTATTCTACTGTGCAAAAATTACATTTTTAAAAAGGCTGATCAATTTTTTAAAAAAATTTCACTTCTGTATAAAGATAAATGTTAATTTAATGCACACATAAATTTTTAAGCTTTGTTTTCAATAGATTCTTAGTAAAAGGTACATAAATATATCCCAAAATGCAATGCCCTTTTTCGTTGCACAAAACTTGTTACATACAAAAAATACACAAATTTCATGTTTAAAAACATAAAATCAGTTTTCTTGTTGTTGTTTTGGATACCATTCATGCAATATTTTAAGAATCCTTTTAATTCTGATACTTTAAGAAATTGTTTTTACATGTGAATTTATAAAACAGTAATGAAATTTTTCGAAATGTCGTATAATGATGTATTACCAAAGCCATATTTTCATGTATTGACACATTTTTACATAGTATTTATGATACTTATAGTCAACTTGGATGGACAGTAATTTATCAGATCAGAAAATTCTTCAAAAATTGATGCATAATTTGAGAAAAATGATGCAAATGCTATAAAATTTCTTGATAGATTAAAAGTGAAAAATGCTATACATGTATTTTCTGAGAAATCTAAGTAAAAGAAATAAGTAAAAAGTCTTAAAAGTTATTGAGAATAAGCTAATATTTAAAAAAATAGTGCAAATACAGATTGTAATTCATAATTTTTGAAGTGACATTTTATAATAAAAATGCAATTATCTCAAAACGGTGTTTTTAAAAATGCGTGTACCATGTTCTCAGAACCTATTCATCGGAAGCACTTGTAATCTTCACTGAATATTACTGATATGTTAATATATATACTGAAGTGAACTTTTATTAATATACCAATAATATTTTTGTAAAAGTCACAGTTATCGTGAAAAAAAATGACATTTTTCCAAAAATTCATAGTGATACATTACGATGAAAGTTTTTGAAAAAACTAAGCAATATATTTGAAAAAGCTCACTTCAGTTTAAAAAAAAAAGTCTAATTAATATACAAAAAAAATTTGAGTCTGTAAATTTAATATTTTATGAGAAAAAGGCACATAAAAATGCTCAATTTAACATTAGCGGGATAGGGGGTACCGACTTACCTTATATAAATCCTGAATTAAGTTTAAAAAGGAACTGTAATATAAAATTGTCAGGTTTAAAAACCTTTTGATAGTAATTCTTGATTCTAATTTGCACAATTCTAACCCAGAGCTTCATAGACGTGACGCATTCCATTCAGCACAAGAAAATTAATGATACCTTTTTAACTTAGTAGAAATATATTATTGAAATTATGTACTGAAACGAATTAACAAGTTGAAGCTATTAGAAATTTGAGATATACTCACGTTTTTTATTTTACTTCATCTAATTCCCGTTTTCCTTCCAAGAAAATGATTGCAAACGTGTTTTTTCAGCACGTTAGTCACACTGAAAAATGTTAACATCTCTAATAGAACTCGGTTAAGATTTTTTAAAGAAGGATATATTGATTATAGATTCTGAACAAACCTAGTTTATAATTCATCACTATTTAAATATCACTAACCCTTTTGATTTATTTGTTTTTCTCCTAAGAATTTCTTTTAGTATTAAAAGATTGCCTATTTTTTTGTAGATATTTTATATATGTGATATACTTTTTCCATTTATTTTTAAAGTTATTCCTATTTCTCATTTAGACTTTGTTCGCTTATATCTGGCGGAAGGATACTGTGTTTAAGGACCATTTGAAATCCAATTAATAATACCCCTTAACAAAGGTAAATAAGTAGAAGAGATCTTGGCTACAAATTTAGTCACCAAGTCGCCAAATTTGGTGACAAACATGTGTGTCTCAACAAAACTTAAGTAGATTCTAATATGATTATTTGCTGAAGAAATATTTGTTTGGGATGCTCTTATGAGTCTCTTCCCTGTCTATATAAGAACGATGCAGAGAAAAACGTTTTACAGAGACTGTACATCTAATTGTTTGATGCTATTATATGGGTGATCATGGATTTGAAGTATACTGTGTTCAATATTTGTGGGATTTTTGAATCTGTGCTATTGTGTATTTATACACGGGTGTTAGAAAAAATATATATATTGTAATTGCGTGAGTTCCAGAATACATTGAGATTTACTCCTTAAGAATCTGCCCGTTAATTGCGCTGAAATTTCCTGTGTTTAAAAGGAGGTCAACCACGTAAAAATATGTTACCAGTAACCAAAACTTACTCGCAAGAATCCTTAGAGCGATTATTGGATTAGAAAAAACCGTCTCCATTACATACTACCGAGCAATAAAATCCTTCAACTATTGACAAAACAAATCGAAGTGAACACTTACAATATTTCCAGCTTGTTTTTTCCATATTCTCAAAGGCGAATGGAACCTCTAATTTGGAGGAGTGTAAAGTTCCAAAGGGAGACGGAAAGATGGAGAGGAGAGTTTGAGTCGTTGTAAGACAAACCGCCAGAAGACTTGAGTCCCCAGCGAAATTAAACTGTCCTCTGATTTTATTTTTTGAGGCCTCACGAGTCAATATTTTACCATGAGGATTGTCGACCACAATCGTAGGTGGAATGGAGAAAGGGGAAAGTGTTTCATCCAAGAGAAATGTAATTGTACAAGTAACTGAAGCAAATCAGATAATTCCTTTGTTCGGAATCTTTTGAATTTTCGAAACGAAATCAGCTTTTCCAATATTTTTCAGCAAACGATTGTATGGATATGAAGAAAATTGAGAAGGTGTTAGGATTTATAATATTCTGATACCTTTGAATTCAAGCGTTCGATAACAGTTTACGTCATGGAAATGTTAAATTAGAACACGAATGGAAATGAGAATTGCTTATAAATTTTATTGCACCTATCCCTCTACTTATCTGACATTCTTTGACGCTGATTTCTTTTGTATCATTAAAGTTATCAGAAACTAAAATCCGTGTTATTTTCCACTTAGTATATTATACAATTTTAAAAAATCATGTTTATTTATATTAATAAAAATCAGTTTAATTTCTTTGAAATGTATCTAAGAGTTTTAAAATTATAAATTAAATATTTAGCAGTCATAAATTCGATGGTGCCAATTAACCACCAAAATTAACCAGTTTTATTAATTGGTGGCATTACTAAATCAATCAATATATCCTTCCACAAATTAATCCAATTCAACACATCATCCAATCCAGCTCACACTAATCCTATGCATATTTTAGAAACATAGCCCCTTAGAGGGAGCAAAATTTCTTCACAAAATTTTATAGTAAACAACTTCATGGTTAATATGTTTTTTATTTACTTTTTCAAAATTATCGCTGTAAAACCCAATACATGATATCAAACCAATTGGCGACATTAGAGACAGTAAGATAACCGAAATCTGTGTTCTCAGGCAATCTATTACGTCACATTAAAAGTAGATAAACGCAGCTTATTATTGCTTTACCTTCGCCTTTCTTGCTTCCTTCTTTTTAAATTTTTTTCATATCAATGTCGTTGCCAATAATTTTTTGATTAATGCCCACCTACTGACGTTGAAACCAATATCTCGCGCTTCTAGCGAGAAAAAAAATCATGTGTGTCTATTTTTTGTAGCATTTCTTTTCCTTGTTCTTCATTCCCTTTTCATTAAAGACAGGGTTTTTTTTCTCCTTTGACTCCATGTCACCGTTTATTCAATGTTTATTAAAATTCTGGGCCCCCTGTTTGCTTTACATGAAAAAAAAATTACTGCGTCCACCTTTTTTTAAATATATATGCCACGGAATGTGTCTAGCGTTCTTATTAATAGATTTTAATCATTCTCGCTTTTTCAACCTTGAGCAAAATTAATTATGTCTCAGGGTTGTGTTGTTCCGGTAAACACGCCGTAAATTAATGTCCCTTAAAAGCCCCAACTTGACATTTTCTCTGAAACCATAAATAATATAAAAACGAGCCCTTGACAACATGTTGGAATTTTATAGAAATGGTTGGTTTTGTTCTTTTTCGTGTTTTCTAAAGGACAACCTTTGGGTCATTTTATTCATTTTCATTCTATAAATTCAATATAACAGCAATTATTTGAATAAATGTTACAGATGTTTAATTGCTTTTTGTACTTCTAACCCGCTACGAAGCTTGCATGAAATTTCACCAACACCAGATTCTTCATTTTGGATTATACAAAGCAAGAACACAAAGCACTTAAATAATATAAAAATAATCCTTTTCCCAAAAAATGAAAGAAAGCATTGAAATAAAGATAAAATCTTAGTTCAGTCATCAGGTTGGGACACGGAAAAATTAATGCTGCCATATGCCATTATTCAGTTTAGATCTCATGAATTGTGTCGTAAAAGTTACAGTAGTAAACTTATTCACCAAGGTACAAACAGAAAAAGTTTTCTAAGAATTCATTCAATATCAAACTTTTTCTTAGTAAATTAAAAACTTGAACAGAAGAAATAAATAAATCAAACCCTTTTCTGATAGGTATAATCCTTTTGGTCTCCAGGTTAAAACCAAGCAAAATAATAAATATTATTAAGTTTTCTTTAGATTTTAAAGCTACACACTATCATATTTCAAAAAAAAAATTTTGGAGGCATTAACAGTAAAAGTAATCCATACTTTATATTAAGATTATATTTTTAAGTTGATTCTGAAAGCAAAAAGTGATCTTTACCAGCCATTATATTACGATTTTTAAAAAAATTATGAATTTTTGAAGTTTTTTCAAATTTTCATAAAATGCTCATTTTTAAAAATTTTTAGCCATTTTAAGCGAGTTATGTTTCTTAGATAATTACAAAAATTATTTATTATGGATTTGGAAATGTGTTCTCTTGTTGAATTTTAAAATTTATTTTACTAGTTAAAACTAGATAAAAACATAAAATTTTGTAAAATATTAAATTTAGCACTTTTTTTTTTAAAAAAAAATAATTAGCAAACTCAGACATAAATAAATACTAACTGTTTTAGAACATACGTTTGGGAGTATATGCAAAAAACTTCAAAACTCTTGACTTCTTGAGCATAAAAAAAGCCTTAGTGCACCTCTTAAAACCTTAGAAAGCACTTATATCTTCGAAATTAAAAGTCAGAAAAACGCATTTAATGCCCTTAAAGATCAAATTTTTAATATGTTATTTCTTAATTTTGTTTCAACATTAAAACTCTATTTAAATTAAATATGGCTGTTTTTTTAATTCAAAATATAGTTGGCATAATAATTATAGCATTTCTTACAACGGCAAGTTATTCAGCTTAATCTTAATTTATAATTTCACAAAAGTTTTGAAACACTAAGTATTTATTTACACAATAAAAATACTACTAACTTAAGCTAAAACTCTTCAGATTTGTACATAAAATTTAATTATTTTTTTTAGTTTTAATTTGGGGCAGTTTAGCAAATTTAAATATTTATTGCATGACTTTAAAATACTCTAATTAGTAGTACAGTGTGTGTACTATAATGGAGTTCAGTACATGTTTGAAATATTCTCTCTCAGTTTTAACTGCAATACTTGCATTCAGAATACTTTAATTAAGAAGTCTAATTGCAGTATTAGCTGAAGTTTGATTTTTTGGTATATTATTTTCAGTAGTATATATATATATATATTCCATTACTTCCAAATATTATTTCCCATAGCAGCCTGAGAATGATTTAGCCGTGACATTATCTCAACTGGAAAAAATTGATGATAAAGCTTCTATGTTATATAAACTATTTTTTAAACCAAAAATTGGCCTTAAAGTCCATCTGAATTAAGTAACTATGCGAACTCAAAAAACTGAAAACAAAATCATGCAGAGATGATTTTAGTAATGAAAGTTGAAATTTAATAACCCTTATACACTGAAAGAAATGGTTGTACTCAAAAATATTTTTAATTACTTCAATTTCAGAGTGAAAAAAATGCTTTAAAATGAAACCGCAACTAAAACCTAAGCTCAGAAAACTTTAAATATCTGAAAAACTAATTTGTGCTATAAGATTTAAAATTTGGCGGGACCCTGCACAATGGCATGGTCTACAAGAAAATGAGAAAAAATAATCGGTATATTTGAGATATGAAGGGTACTGTGCAGCCTTAAAAGAATAGTCGAGTTCATAAAACCAAGAGAAAGAGAGAGTAGTTTTATCTATAACAAATCATTACATAAATGGGGGAGTAAATATAAAAAAAATTCAAGGTAACAAATCCCAACAATGAAAATATTCCGACATGAGATGTCAGTCCAAAAAATTGGTTACAAAACATTATCTTACTGGAACCACTATTGTTCGCTTTCTTAAACCACGCTCAGCTGCAAACAATTTTTAAACAGTTTATTAGTTTTTATCCGTACCGGTGTAATACTTGATCAAACTGCACTATGCATTCGTTATTTTACTGAGAAAATGCATGAGATTTACTTTTTTTTTTGGAGCGGTGAAAAATTGCACAGAACAAAAAGTGTGCATATTCACCATCACCATATATAATATTCTGCCATTTTCCCTTAAAGATATGAACCCTGAAAAATGAGAGATTCATAATGAATGTATTGTTGAAAGCGGTTTCCTCATGATTAAGATCATCAAAGAAAATTCGGCTAAAAAGTTGATTAACTCACGAAACAGGGGATAACAAAAAGACGCCACATCACATCAGAAGAATATGAAGGGTGGAGTAAAAACCTTCAAAATAAAGCACCATTACTATTTTAAGAGTGATTATGGCTATATAAAATTTCGAGGTTTGCGACGGAGGATAACGCCAAGTCAATTGCCTGAACAGGAGCACTTCACGACCAAAGAAATCACAGACTATCAAACTTAAAACAGTAGAAAAGGTATCCGACTACTTTAAAACTGTGAATTTTACCAAAAATTGGAAAAAAAATTGTGATTTTACTTTATTTGCCATCTTATTAGCTTTATAAAAATACCAAGTTTATCATTTTCCGTTTAGTAGAACAAAAACTACAAGTGTTTTAGTAAAAGCAGATGCCCACTATACTTTAAGCAAGACGTCATACTTTAAAACGTGTTTTACTAGAAATGGGATTTTTTGAAATTGAAAAAAATCAAACGGGGTCAGCGATTGCTAAAAAAGTTTTGAACATAATTAACTGAAATTTTTTCTGTAAGTTCTGTATAATAGTAGAATTGTTTTAACCTTCAGATTTATCAATCACTGTTTTATTACAAAATTTACAGTCCCTTATGTGAATGTAATCACTGTTTTTTTAAGCATTTTCGTATAGTAACTGAAATAAAGTGTTCTAGTTCTTGAAAAAAAGAAAATATCACTTATACTGAAGGTCATTTCAAAATTGAATAACATAGCAATACATTAAATTGAAAAAATTGAAAATTTGTTCATAAACCTTTGGTGCAGAATGGGGCGCGTTTATACTATTTTTTGTCAATTTTTACCTATTTTCTCCCATTTTAATAATAATAATTTCCTTTTCTCTTCTAAATTTTAGTACATTTTTCTTAAAACGCACTAAACAAATCTAAAACTAACAAAAATTCCCCATATCTCCTTTTTTTAAAATAAAGTTGTGGCAACCAGTCGGATACCTTAAATTTATCATTTGTTTAACCAAATGATAAATTTAACATTCTACTGTCTACAACAATATTCCAACTAATCATTACCTTTACATTCTAATATATACTTAAGAATCCTTCTTGGGATGAAGCTCCAAAATCGAAGATGGCTCACGCATTTCTGAAAGCCCGTATAGAGTCTATTGATATTTAACGTTATCTTACACAGCCCACTTTTTATCTACTTTCACAGTTTATTTCAAGGATGGCTTCCTATTTATAGAAATAGGAAAACAAATATTTGCTTATAATAGTTGTTGCTGTAACAAATATATGTTACTACAACAAGTTAATTTTAAACAATCATGCGATCAGAGTGTGTGATGTGATGGCTGTTAGGTAAAAGGTGAAGGTCTCGGATGTTTGAATACAATTGCATTGATTGCCTACTATGGGCTTGTTCTTACTCTTACCATAAATTTCCGAAACCACTGATAGCATGCGCTTTCACCCTATAAACTTTTACATAGTATAGCATGTTATACGGCTGCAGTATAACAAAAAACTTTGTCAAATTCACACATCAAATATAGGTTTTACTTGCTGCCATTGTAGACTATCCGTGTTTCATTGAAATGTCATAGAATTAGAAGCACTGTAAATTTATTGGTTGAGTACACTCATGTTTTTTTATCAAAAAACAAGTCGCATCGCAACGTCAACTAAAATGAAAATTTACATTCCTAAAAATGGATAGCACCTTTGCATATATATATATATATATATAATATATATATATATATATAACCCCACTTTTATACAGAAGGATTTTTTTGAAAAAATTTTATGTATACTAGCTGTCCTAAGTCAGCAATGTTGATAATACTGAAGCATCCATTCTTTTGTATTTTGCTCTGCTGTTTCAATCTTTCATATCTCCTTCTAAATTCTGTTGTATTGTTATCTGGCAATTGATATTCTTTTATGTATTGATCATGTGGTTCATCTCTCTCTTGTAGAGAAATTTTGATTATATATATATATATATATATATATATATATATCAAGGAATTTATTGCAAAACAAATGACACTTTTATTCTAGTTTCAAGTTAAGAGAGGAAATAAAGACAAATATTTATTACATAAGGAGTATTGACACAAATAGGAAACAAGATATCAATCATTGGCATGGCCAAGTAATTTTAGCGCGTTTTTCACATGCTGTATTTTACAATAATGCAGCTAATGAACTTTTTACTAACATAAAGTAGAACTGTACCACACCTGTAAATGTACTACTATTGACTTGAAAAGAAATAATGACACAAATCTGTATCAGCGCTTTAAAAAATCAAAACTAGAGAAATTCAGGAAAATTTGTAGGAAAATTCGGGAAAACTATGGTAAAATTTAAATATGATTCGGCTCATCTAGGGCCCAAATGCGACCAAATGCCGAAAACCCGAGGTCAATGGGTTGCTTATTGGCTGAGAAAAAGGTACGACAAAATATGGAACGAAGACGAAAACGAAATTTGCGTCCTAATAGCGCTTTTGTTCCAATTCGTGAAAAACGCGCTAAAAATAGATAAACAGGGAAGTCACTAGTGCTGTGAATATTCTTTGAAGGTTTAAAAAGTATTCAATGGGTGTATCGTTCATAAATTTCATGCTTACCTAGCAATTTAAACACCTGAGAGGTTTCTGGACTTCAATTCATTTAATTTTCAATAACATTGGGCTGAGAAGAAACACAAGTGATTGTGACGATGCTACAAGACAGATCTTTAGTAATATTAGGGCTCGAACGGATGATTAAATGGCCACAATTACAGCCACGAGTTCACAACTATGATTATTTGATTTGCTCGGCCACACAATAATATCGAAGTAACTGAATATTTATTATCGCATGCTTGTGTAATAACATTTCTGACATATAAAAAGAGCTGGTCATTAATTATCACTACGTATTCTAAAAAAGTGGAAATCCTCCAGGTGCAACAGTTTGCATTGTTAGAAGCGTTGAAAAGAGGGAATACAATCGGGGGAATTCCCCAGATAAGAGATAATTTTCAACAAATCGTTTCCGATTCTTCACCTATTTACGTAGTCTCAATCGATGAGAGGAGGGGGAAGGGTAGAGTTAAAGGACTTTGTTTCTGTTCGATGCCCGCCCTTCCCTACTCATTAAGAGATCACCCCCCCCCACCATATATCACAGAAAAACAAAATAAACAATGCATTCAGGATAAAGGTTAAGGTAAGGATGGCTTCAACTCTTTCGAAGCTCCCCCCCCCTCTTTTTTACTTTGAGGGGGTGTTCTTTGTTACGCTGATTACTTTCCAATTATCAGTCAGGAAATATTTACATAAGAAATGGTATGGTTTAATTATCCAAGTAAGTTTTAAAGCCCTTACAAAGTCAATTGTTTTTTCCCTTTGAGTAAATCTACCAGAGCTACACGAAGATTGATTTTTTAAATTCTAAATTCCACGGGTGTGACACCTAAGCCGGTACTTTACATATGTTTTTTATCTCATTATATAAAGAACGTTTGGCTAAAAGAGATTTAAAAAGAAAACCAGATATAAAAGTAATTTAGAGAATACAGACCGTGGTCTGTGTGCGTGCGTGTACTTAAGTGTATGTGCGTGCGTGCGTGCGGAGCGTGCGTGCGTGTGTGTGTGTGTGATAATTGGATCCAAAAGTTTAAGAAACATATGTATGTTTAACAAGATAAATTAAATTTATATTGATAAAATGACTATTATGTCTTTAAAAGTTACATTTTATGAATACTTTCCCACTAAATGTGTAACTGATTAAATGAATAATTATTAACGTCGCACTCTGAAGCAACCTAGTGGTCATCGTAACCAAATAGTCAAGGTTACGGACTCATGGCTGACATATC